>JAWPHD010002071.1:0-277032 GCA_037043455.1 Cyrtodaria siliqua | reverse complement strand
TAAATTAAATAAAAAAATATTTTTTCATGTTTTTGAAAATTTAACATCCATTGAAATTCAGTGCGGATTCAATAGTTTTGTAAACACAGACATGTGCAGAGAGGTTGAGCTGGAAATGTTGTCTTTTTCACACTTTCAAGGCTATGTAATGGAAATATCTATGAAATAAGGTAATTTAAAGACAATCTGGTGTATAACTCTTGAGACAGGTGCCACAGGAGGTCTATGAGAAAGTATTTAGTTTTCTGCAACCTGTAAGTACAGGCATACTTTTCCCCCAGCCTCGACGTGGAAGAAATCCAGGAGATATCCTTATACATGGAAAATTAAATAAAGTATTGGGGGCAAAGGATAAGAATTTGAATTACGCATGTTGGAAAGATAAATGCGCCATTTGCAAACATTATCAACAGACAGATCAGTTCCAATCGACAGGCGTCACAACTTTCAATGTTAAAAAAGGTGGAACGTGTGACACTAGAAATTTAATACATTTAATTATTTCATGCGGAAAATGCAATCACGGGAAGTATGTGGGGGAGACGGAACGATCGCTACGGATACAGATTCGAGAGCAAATGTGGGATATCAAGGCTGCAAGAGACAAAACAGTTGCTAACTACTTTAACCAGAGTGGGCATTCGGTAGATGACTTGCGTGTCTGTATAATAGAGAAGGTAAATGACAAAATCACTACGTACAGAAGGACAAGAGAAGAATTCTGGATTGAGAAATTGAGGACACTTACACCTTCGGGACTAAACAGGAAAACAAAATAGATAATTACATATCTACCCCAAAACAGACTATACAAGATGAGTTGAGTTGATAATTACTATCGAAGTATTTAAATATAGTCGTATTATAAAGATAATAGTTTAAAATTCCATGTCTATTTTAACTGTGGCGTTGGGCGAGAAAAAATCCGTCACGAGATGTTAAGCTTATGTTGTTGTTTCTTTCAACAAATAGCGGATGCAAAACAAATCAACATGACTACCATCGAGTAAAGTATTCATTATTTTAACTCGTCAGTCGAATAATATATTCTCTTATGTGTTTGGTCATTTGTCTGGGTACAGGATATGTAAAGAGGATTCATGAGTTTGATTGTTGTTTCAACCTACGTTGTGGGTTATAAAGAGCATGAACGGAAAGGCATGACTCACCAATGCCTAAGAATTTATATTAAGGCAAATAAACTTAAAATAATAATTTGCCTGACATTATATCTTTAATCGCTTAAAAGACAATACATTATATATATGAACATATACATACTCTTCCGTATTTTCTTTATCTGCACCAATTCAAAAGCACTCAATCATGATCATGATCTTTAATAAATATCAGGAAGCAGTTAGAATCGTAAATATATGTTCATCTTTCTTTTACCATTGATTATGTTTCGGCTTTCTAACATTCAATGCAAGATTGACCATTAAAATATCATCGTTTAATATCGGCGTTGTAGACGTCGTATCCGTCAATAGACGTTACCATGTGTTACGGTTCGGTTAACCTTAGGGTTAAGACATTAGTAACCCTGGAATCGTTTAACCTCATATATCCTGAGATACATATTGAGGAGCATTAAGCTATACAGACAAGCGTACTGTAGATTTATAAGATAGCGTGTTAGACTACAAATTTCACGGGAGAGTAACATGACATGTTATATTGCTAGATACTGTGATATATATAGACAAAAACATAGACAATGTTTATAATTTTATTTCAAATTGGTAACAGGCTGTGAAGCCAATGAGGATGTAAAATACCGTTTCGTAAATAATTTTGTAGTTTTTTTGAATGTTTTCTGTAAATCTATCTGGTATTTTAATTGAATATGACAGAACTTATCAACAAAAGAAAACAAAATGAAAAATTGTCAAACATAATTAATGTCAAAAATACCCACGAATAAAAGAAAAACGTTTCACTGCTCTTTGTGTTTGTAAATAAAACTACTTTTTACTTCCTTATTTTGGTAAAATTCATTCTCAACTAGTTTTTACAAACTTATACTGAGTTTTCTATTGTTCTCCCTTGTTTGTGTGTGTTGCTTCTAAGGGATCCCTTTTTCAGTATTTATTGTAAACTAACTTTATAATATAACTATTAAGCGATATAATCTCTCAATAAATGTTCGTATTTCCTATTAAAATCATGCGCTCTATCTCAAAGTCCAGTAGGGTGCCTTTATGTCAGCAACGTGTTACATGCAGGCAAACTTGTTCACTGCATCAACTTTTTCTTGTAATTATATTTTATTCGACTGAATAGGTCAATAGGATGATGTGATTAGAACAACGGCGCCTTAGTTTGTTTAACTTCCCATTTTAAATTGTTGTAGAGTAAGACAAATATCTCATTTAAATTCCAGCTTGTATTGCTTACTGATGTTTGATTAAACTAATTATTCCTACTTGCAATTCGAATCTTTTGTTTTCTCAAACTTATTTGTACAATAAAAATCAACGTCTAAAAATGCAACCCTCGGAATAATCTAATTCCATTTGATGTGTTGAATGTGCAAAAATCGTTCGATAAAGGAACCAGCTTAACTGCATACCAATAATCGTGTATGTTAACAGTGACTTTCTCTATAGGGCCAGTAGAAAAGTATGAAAGGAGAAGTCTGTCAGTGTAATATTAAATCACACACCAACATAAAGGCGTGCAATTCCCGACGGAATAAGAGTTGAATAGGATGGAATTCAGACAAATCAGATGCAAATCGCATAAACTGAATTTCATTAGAACTTCCAAATTTCCCAAACCGGTTATTTTCCCGTGACAAACTAATTACAGCCATAGTGGATCCTAATGTATGACAATACTTGTGTACAATATCATTATTTCTGGCGTGGTAAGATCGTAAAAGGGGGGTTGCAATATCGAACATGGCAATATGAAATAATTCGGGGATATCTGGCAGCCATACGCGGTAAAACAAATGACTCCGTATAGTATTACGTATTTTGATGTTTCGTCTAGCGCCCTTGAGAATGTCAGCAACACGAATGTGTGGGCTTCTCAGTATAACATATCGTAATTAACTCTATAAACGTTTTACAAATATTCGGTTAATTGGATTCTCTAATTGAAACATGTCCCGATAAGACCGTTAATGCTGTTTTACACGTTATGAACGTATGTAGATTAGCTCGATTAGAGCCTTAAGAGTGCATTGTTCTTGTAAAGGAGAAAAACACATCAAATGATATCCATTTAGGAAATTTCAACATTTGGCAACGCGCGAGCAAACGAAAGCTCGTGTCGAAGGCAGTGAAATTACTTTTAAGTAATCGTTTGAGAAATCTCAAAACCGATTCAAAGCGTTAAATAAAGCTGTTTAACAGAAAGCATCCAGTGAATGTAAATATGTAAATGTAATTGAGTTGGAAAGTAAAAGGCAGAACATTGTAGTATTATGGGCTGTAATTTATGTCGCTATAGGGTCCAAGAGATTTTTAAACGACCTTAGAAAATACTGATAAAGGTGATCCTTTGGGAGCAACAAACACAATTAAGAGAATAAAGCAGCAGACTCGGTTTTATTGAGTCTGTTCATGCGAAGTAATGAAAGAAGCAACACCTCTCACGCCCCCTAGCACCGGCTTAAGCGGTAGTCTACAGCCTACATTTCGGAGGAACCTTAATGCAAACTGCATTCATTGAATTTCCATAGAATTGCATAATTTGTTCAAATCTATTATTTTCGAGTGACAAACTAATTATAGACATTGTGGAATGTTTGAGATATAATAGAGGCGTGTATATTGTGAAATTTGTCCTAAGATTTCCCTGAAGGTCGTCTGCTACATAAGAGCCGAATATCTGGCAATCCTGAATAATATCGACACTGGCAGAGAGATCATGCTATCAGGTTATTTTGGGATGTGCATTCAAACAGAACTGTAAAAACACTGTTGTCTGCCTTGATAGTTTATGATCGACTAGTTTTGGAAGACTGTGTTATAAAAACAAATGCCTGTATCCTGAGTAGTATGTCGCGGACAGTATGAATGTACTGTAGCAGGGGGGAACCGGGGAATCCGGGGAGCCATGACGTGAGGACAGGTCCCCAACCACTTCATGGTAACTCGAGGTCAGTCCCGCCCGTTTCCGATGACGTCACGGAATACCCCTCTCACGCATCGGGGGCTTTCCGGTGACTCATCGAGACACTCCTTATGGTTTTCCGGTTACTCAGGACCCTTATACACGCGGATTCGTTATAAAAGTTAATGACACATATATATGATGCAAAAGGAGGAAATATGGGTGGACCGGTTGAAACGAAGAGAAGTGCAAAGAAAAGATACGATAGCGATGGTAAAGATCGGATGATTCATAGTCAGGAGGGGGTGGAGAAAGAGGAGGAGGATAGTAAGGTGCATGACTAGAAGGAGGAAAAAAGGAATGGGAAGGAGGAGGGAAAGGATTAGGAGGAGGAGGAGAAGTTCTAACATATATCTATATGGAATTGAAGATTTAAAGAACTTATTAGGACAGAAGCTCACAAACTCGTTATAAAATGTAGCGGAGAATAACACGTTGATTGGTCGAATGTGGATAAGGAAATGTTTTACAATATGCGCGAAAGACTGCGCGGGGATCACACTTTATTTCTCATAGATTATCACACATTGGGAACAGATCCTGTTCATCAAAGCGTGTAATCATTGCTCGGTCGTCGCGATTTTATCGGTAGAAGAATCTATAAAGGAAGCTGTGTTAGACCGCATAGAGCTCCCGACTCATATAGCTCCCCGATGAGCCATATGCGTTGCGTCCTGACGCATAGAGCTCCCAGGGAGCTGTATGCGTCAGGCCTTGTCGCCGGGAGCTCTATGCGTCGACGGAACACATCAAATTTAAAATGGGTCTTTCTTGTTGACGCAAAGTGCTCCCCACTTCCGATAATTATGTTAGTCACTGTTATCAGTACAACCTTTAACATCACCCTATGTGGTGTCTAAATAATCACTATTATGTATGCGTTATGTACAAATGTATCTCAACGATATCAAATTCTTGATGAATGGCTTCTTCCAGAAGCCTCTTGATTAATGTCACATGACACCAACTAGGTATATAGTCCAGTATAGGTGGCGCTACGACCAAATTGTACACCGCTTACAGTACTTAACATTTAGAAAGTCATTAAAATCTACTACGTATGGAAACAGATACTGTCTTTGATGTTCTACGTATTCTCATAGCTTTTAACGATATTGATCATGCGATATTGATCATGCGGTGTCATTGCAGCGCCTAGCGAAACGTGTTTTGGTTTTACCTAGTTGGCCCCCAGTGAATGTGCTCCATAATTATATCACACTGCAGTATACCCCTGCATTTTATGGTGGAGATGTTATCACCATGTCACTTATTTCATACGCATTTATCATTTTGCCGAGAAAATCCTTTTTAATCGGGACTCCGATCTCTCGGGTCATAATTTAAACGACATGTTAAGCCAGAGATAACTTTTAACCTACATTGATGAGAGGCAAATAATCGCAAGGCGAAAGTTTTAGAACATAGATGATGAATCGGATGATGATTGTAATGATTGTTGTCGACGTCGACGTGATGATTATCTGAATCACTATGAACAATCATCACTATCATCATCATCATGTTGATGATGATAATGATGATGTTGATGATGATAATGATGATGATGATGATGATGATGATGATGATGATGATGATAATGATGATCTTGATGATGATAATGATGATGATAATGATGATGATGATGATGATGATGATGATGATGATGATGATGATTACGTCCACAGTGATTGTGATTTGTTGTTCTTGATGATGTTGACTGGGGCATTAAGGAGTAGAACTTGCAGTAAAAATATTCAGTAGTTTATGTTGTAGAAGTTAACATTTAATAAAAGGGGAACTGAATGCGGGACGATCGGGCATATTGACGCATTGAGCTCCTCGGAAGCTCTATGGAACAGGAGCTGTATGCGGTTCTTTAACCGACGCATATGGCTCCTCGGGGAGCTGTATGCGTTAGGAGCTCTATGCGGCGCTACAAAGCTGTTAGGGTCAGTCACAGCTCACTGAGTGCAGAAAGTACGTAAGAAGTGTAGAATGAAAATAAATAAGAAACATAGATTTCAGCTTGTACATCACCAGTAACGAGACTAGCTAAGAAAGAAGCCACAGGGTTTTATTATCGAAATTCTATACAAAAAGAAAATACAGACTAGAGGATGAGTTGGAGTGCGTCGTTAAAGAAATCTCTCTAACCTTCGATTTTCAACCGAAGGGCGAGACTTTACATGTGTTCCCATCTCGTAGAAGGATCATATATCAACACTATTCCGTCACCCGTGCTGAGAATCGTAGAAGTACAAGGACAACCTATACTGAACGGAAAAGGAAACGTGACACGGGAATTTCCGCTATATATTGTTTATACTGCATACTTAAGTCCATATATATTCCAAGGAAATCCCAAGATGTTTTGTAAAAAATCAAAGTAGCAGTTAGTTAGAGAAAGGAAACAACTGTGATGTTGTAGACGTTTTTAATCACAGTACACGTTGTAACAAGAAATTCATAAATGTTGAAGTTCCGCTTTGAAAGATTGAGCCAGTTCAGTACTGTATTTAACGTAAAGAGTTTGCAAAACATTGCATCATAAGTTTGCGCCAAACGCGTACTCTGTCAATAATGAAACTTTGCAGGAATACTATTTGCTGTGTTATGTCTTGTTTTAGTCTTTTTTCCGAAAGGAAAGATCTTACGTAGCCACGTACCATTCGATTAACAGCAGCATATTGTTACGAGCTGATACTTTAGGGTTGGTAGCGTACGTGCGTATCAGTTGCGTATTTATTTAGTCCAGGCAGTCTAAGGTTACAGCACGCACAGAAAGAAAACAAACATTAAAAAAAAACTGTCCGCATGTAAAGTATGCTAAACTGATCACTGCATAACTAACTTAAACTAAGGGGTATATATATCTGAACAAAGCCAACGTTCTGATTACTTTTATTAAGGTGAACCCCTAACAATAAGCTGTGATAATAATTAAACGATGGTGTTTAATAATATTCATAAGAGCTATTACAAGTAAAGTTTCGGTCACATAATAAAGAAATACCGTGAATTGAACACGCAGACAGAATACAATATTGAAGAGGTTTGGATGTGTCGGTTGTGTACTATCAAAAGTCGATCTCAAATTTAATAATAAAATACGTTTTATAAATAAATACTAAAGAGCGCTACAAAGACCTTTAAAGCTATACCAAATAGCCAAACAATCTATAATATACTTATTTAACTTGAGAATAGATCTAAAAACTTATATTTTACCCAGATTTATGAGGATGAAGTGCAATATGCCTTTTGGAATTTTAGTATTTTAGTTGCGGAGCCTCGAAACTGTAGGAAACTCCAGCTTTTATACCCCAGAATCCTACACCCTAAAACTGTTGGACAGCGTCCGTCAGTTCGAACAAAGAGGTACAAAAAAGGTATCAAACACGTCCGACACATCCGACAGTTACAAATATACAAGCTAAATCCAGTTGTATTACTCCAATAATATCACTTAAAACGTTATACTGGCAATAACAACATATATAGAATAACATAAGAGCAGTTATTACTTAAATAAACAATACATTAAAGAGATTTGACAAGTTAATCTATTTGAATTTGGCGCCCACTATACAATGTTTAAAAAACCCTAATGAACCTCTCCAACACCGTCACGTTCTAGTGACGTCACACTGCAGCTCCGCGTGCAACACATATGGCCGACGTCGAATCACTTCCTGGATCCGATAATAGCGGAAAATGACTCATCATATCCAATGCACATGCGACACAGAGGTATTTCCATCAGAATTAAATAGGGTATACAATAACAAATAATGTGCAATGAAACACTCCTATAATGGCATGACAATGGTTCGATAAAAATGCATGTTTATATTTATCGTAATGCAAAACGAGTGGGTGGGGTATCAGGGCACTGCAATACCCCCTTCCCAGAGAGGCAAAGTTCGAACTGCCTCCTTAAGAAATAACACTATATGAATCCTTCCCTAATAAAAATATACAATACTTAAAAGTCATTTTTCATGCAATTTAAAATGTTTTTTCAATCCACCGTATTTATACACATACAAGTCCTCACTCCTACCAGTCTCTCCTCCTGTACAAATGCTGTTCCTGACTCACGTGCCTTCTTGGATTATAATACCTCTGTCCATAACTGTTCCTTCTACACTCTCCCCAACCGCGCCTTTCATCCAAGTCTGCCTCCCTGTTCTCCTTCCCTGATCTCGCTCCTACACCGTATCCCGCACCAGCCTCCTGTGTCACTAAATCTCTGTCCTTGCCCGAACTCCTCTGTACCCGCACCTTTGATGCTTCAACATCATGTACAATCTCCTTCTTTGCCCCTGTTTCTTTCCTGTCTGTCCTCGCTCTGTCGTTGTCCCCTCTATTCGTTGCTTGAGTTCTCCGCTCCTCCGACATTCTCTTATTTTCTTCCCTTAGCTCTTTCACCTCTTCCCGTAAAAGCTCCACTGTCTGGTGCAGTGCCTGAATCATTTCCGAGTTTTTATCTATGTGCCTCCCAACTAATTCTCCCGATTTCAGTACCATCTCTCCTACTAAATCGCAATACTTTTGTTCTGAGTTCCCCTTGATGCAGCTGACGACGATGACGAAGATGATGATGATGACGACGACGACGCCTCAGACGAACATGAAGTCGACTCACTCGCATCTCGCTTGAGTGAGTGTCTCACCCTTTTCTTGGCTCTACTAGCCCGTCCATTGCCTTCCTCCTCCTTCTCCGCTGTGCGCTTGCCAACATCTTTTCCTTCAACGCCCTCCTCATTTGCCTTCTCCTCTTTTCTTACTGTCAACTCATATCCCTGTTCTACACACTCAGCTCCTCTTGCCTTCTCCTTATTGTCAACAGTCACAATCGCCTCTTTTCTCACTGTTAAGTCCAAGCTTTGTTCCACCCAATCATTCTCACTAGTCCTCTCCGTAACATCAATCGCAACCGTCTCCTCCTTTCCTATCGTCAAATCCAATCCTTTATTTGCTTCTTCTCTGTGTATCACAACTCTCAGATCCATGGCTCTGTCAGATCCTTTACCTCTTCCGTGTCCTCTTCGTCTAAACCAACAAGCACCTCTCCCACCTTGTCCTCATCTCCACTCTCAGTTACCCATTCGATCCTTTCCTCATCTGTTCCTTCGCTCTGTGACTCCTTTAAACCTCCAGGAAAAACTTCTTCCATAGCTAGCGCCAAAATATCCTTAGGTGACCTCGGCAGCTCTTTGTGTAGCCAGTATCGCATGCTGGCGTCCTTTGTCAATAGTTCCAAATCCTCCCCGTTTAACTGATGACCATTTAAATTACATACCAAGAATGGTCTGGAATGGGTGACCCCCTTTTCTCGCATGACGCTTTGGTGTCTTGGAAAAGTCTCGACGTGATCATATAGGCCCGTCTTGGTGCGACACCTGAACAAACATAACCGACACCAGTATGGCTGTTCGTCATATGGAACGTGATACTTATACACGTGCTCTTCCAGCCTCTGTTTCGTGTTAATTTCAGTCTTTCCCTTCCGATGGCAGTGTCTACACCTGTAGGCTCGTCCTCGTTGATGCGCTGCACTAAAGCGATTCATGCTTCCTGAAATTAAATAGCAGTCATGAGTGACGTAAAATATACTATCTGCCACCGAAACATTATCCCTTATGTATGTTTTACGCTTCGTATCGTCGTCTCCTCTTCATAAATTGCCGTTCTATAAGTATACCGTTGTAACATACCGGCGGTTATTAACGCGTTTTAAAACAAATAAAAAAAAAATATAAAAAAATATGTGAAATCGCAAAACCGCTATCATCAGTTAGTTTATTTATAATCAGCAATACAATAAAAACTCGCCCCCTTAAAATAAAAAACAACCCCCCAAAAACAACAAACATTGTCAGTTTAAATCTGAGAATTATCATCACTGGTCAAACAAAGAGCGGTTAACATGTTCCGCTTTGCACCAGAAACCGTTTTGCTTTCTTGATCCAGCGCGGCGTGTGAGGTCCCTCGTACGGCTTCAACTTATTATGATGGACGACCTTCTCCTTGCCCCTGTTGTCTAACTGTAAACTGAGGTTGACCTCTGACATCTTCCTCTTTACCAAATAGGGCCCAGCATATGTACACCTTAGTTTGTGTGTCACTCCTACTTTCCTGTTTTCCGCAAGGCACCACACCGCATCGCCGACATTATAAATGTTAACCGCTAGTCATGTGTCGTACAGTTCCTTACTTCGTCTCGCTGAATTAATCAAGTGTTTCCTGGCTACCTCATGGGCATGTTGCATCTTTTCTCACAGAACGTCAACATACTCTCCATAGGAAGTTATTTCTTCATTGTTGGCAGTCGAACTCCCATACACTAATTCAGCGGGCAGTCTAACTTCACGTCCTAGTGTTAACATGTTAGGGCTGAGCTTTGTGGTTTCACTGGGAGTGGCCCTATATGCGCCCGCTAAACAACCCAGATTTAAATCCCAGTTTTCCTGTTCCCCGCAGAGATACGCCTTAATCATTCTAACTAGGGTTCGGTTGAACCTTTCTGATTGGCCGTTACATCGGGGGTTTTTGGCACTTGTTCTCGTCTTTTTAACTTCTAGCATTCGGCACAGTTCTTTAAAAACCCTGCTTTCATAATTCCTCCCTTGATCGCTGTGTATACTAAGAGGACAACCCCATCTTGCTACAAATTCGTTTAGAATCTTGGAAGCGCATACTTCTGCAGTCTGGTCTGGGGTAGGAATAATTTCTACATACTTAGAGAAATGGTCCGTCAATACCAAAATGTATCTATTGCCCCTAGGTGTTAGTGGAAGAGGTCCAAGGTAGTCTGTAGCCAAGATATCCCAGGGGGCTCCTGTACCTAATGTTCCCATTGGGGCTCTTGGAGTCTTTGTTGGCTTCTTATCTGCCGCGCAGATGTCAAATTGTTTCACATAGAGGTTCACATCTTCCTTTAGGTTGTACCAGTAATACCTCTGCAATAACTTCTGTTTTGTTTTCTTTGAACCCATATGTCCAGAAAGCAATGTATCGTGCATCTGATACAATACATCTTTCCTTTTAATTCTCGGTATTATGCTCTGTTTGTATTCTCCAGTTCCATCTTGCTTCTTAAACGTTTTCCGAAGAACACCATCGTCAACTGTTAACACTTCCCACAGAACCCAGTAGTGCCTGCTCGCTGGACTTGAAGTTACCATATCTCGACTAGACGGTCTCTGTCCCGCTTCTTTCGCCCGTAAAATTGGCGCTATCTCGGGATCTTCTAACTGAGCCGCTCTAAGTTTAATATCTGCATCGTCGACTTGTTTTGCAGCCTCCATGAGTGGCACCACGCCACTACTCGTACCGGGTATTTCATCACTTACTTTGACACTTTTCACTTCTAACCGCACTCCCGGTTTTAAGTTTTCAGTGCACTCCCTGTTAACTTCAACTTTATCAACCGACCCAGTACTTTGTATTTCTGGACTCTGTGTAGTATTTATTTCACTCCCCTCTGTTCTTGACCACATCCACATCATATCGTCTGCTCTCTTGTTGCAAGGACCACACTTCAGTGATTCACTCATATCTACGTCTGCGCAATCACAATCCTTAGGGTTTTCACATCTAGATAAAGCATCACAGTGACCTTGCTTGACCCCTAGGCGGTATTCAATCAAAAAATCATATTGTGATAATACTTCAATCCACCGCGCTATTTTCCCTCTTGGTTCCCTGAGTTTAAACAGCCAGACCAGAGCTTGGTGGTCACTTCTGACCTTGAACCTTCTACCTAGTAGGTATTGCCTGTAGTATTCCACAAAATATCTCACTGCTAATAGTTCCTTCTCAGTAATACAGTAATTTGCTTCTGCCTTGTTAAGAGCCCTGCTGGCATAAGAAATTACTCTTTCCCTATCTTCCTGTATCTGCATAAGTACCGCACCAATACCTAAATCGCAGGCGTCAACATCTAGTATAAATATTCCCCCATCATTCTGAGGGTAGCCCATAATCTCTGGACTCACCAACGCCTCTTTAATACTTGAAAACGCCATCTCACATGCATCTGACCAAATAAACGCTTTCCCTTTCTTGGTAAGCTCCACCATTGGCCTTGCTTTTTGTGCATAATTCTTAATGAATCTTCCGTAGTAAGAGCCAAGCGCTACAAACTGTTTGACCTGTTTTGCCGTCTGTGGCCGTGGCCAAGAAAGTATCTTTGCCACATTTGTGAGATTTGGTTTCACCCCGTTCCCTGAAACTATGTGACCCAGAAACGCTACCTCTTGTTGTAACAGTTCACATTTTCCAGGATTAAGTTTTAAACCAGCGCTTTCCAATCTCTGCAATACCTGCTCTACCCTTGTTAGGTGTTCATCGAAATTGGAGCCGAACACTATTACATCGTCTATGTATATGAGGCACGTTTCCCATTGAAGGCCTTGTAACACAAGCTCCATTGTTCGCTGAAATGTGCTGGCTGCGTTGTTTAGACTAAATGGCATTCTCGTCATTTCATAGTGTCCGTACTTGCATACAAAAGCGCTTTTCGGTATATCTTCTTGCTTAAGGGGAATTTGAAAATAGCCACTTGTTAGATCAAATGTTGAAAAGAGAGTAGCTCCCGAAACAGCGTCCAAACAATCTTGAATCCGCGGCATCGGGAATCCGTCCGGCTTTACCAATTCATTGACCCGTCTATAATCAACGCATGGTCTTACTGCCCCAGACTTTTTGCGGACCAGGACAATGGGCGACGCCCAAGGTGACGTACTTTTTCGAATTACCCCCTTTTCTAACAAATCTTCTATAGCCTTCTTCTCTTCTGAGGCGTATGCCATAGGGACCCTTCTTGGTGGCTGTTTAACTGGAAACGCGTCACCTGTATTTATTGAGTGTTCTGCAATGTCCGTTTGACCAATGTCCCAATCACCTTTTGAGAATGAGTTTTGAAACCTCTTTAGCAGGTTTGCTAAAGCTAACTGTTCGTCAAGGCTCCGTCCTTTGCTGGCTGTATAAAATAGGCTCTCTAAATGCTCAGGTACATCCATTTCCCCTGGTAAATGCTTAGACGTGTGAGCTTCTTCAGACACAGGTTCGACCTTCACCTGGGATAGTTGTACTCTTCTTATTGATCTATTATTTTCCGTCTCTTGACTACTTTCATTTGGTGTCAAAATCTGAGGTTCATCGAAGACTCTCTCAGCATTGCCGACGACGACATCTTGCCTAATAGAAACAGGAGCACTAAAGAGGTGTATCATACGAACCTTGGTGGTCACCGAGCTATTTATGTCTACTAATGTTGAAGCCATTTTTAAAGGATAGGATGCGTTGAAGTTTTCTGTCGGCTCGATGATAAATGTTGACTGCTTCATCAGATCATCAGTTTCGTCTCTTGCTACGTATACATCTATAACAGCCTCCGACATCCTTGGAATTACAAAGTGATCCGCGGCTGTGACCTTCCTTACACTTTCTTTCAGTCCCACTTGAGAGCACGGTATTTCTTGCTTATTCAGCATAATAATCCCTTTGCTCAATATAAGGTCTGCAGGTCCACCATGTCCGTTCTGTAATATGTCTACCCCGAGTAAGCAATCATCTTCAACATCTGCTACTATTATTTCGACCTTGAGTTCTAGAGGACCTAAAGTCAGATTAAAGTCAGCTTTTCCTAGTTCATCTAATGGTGTTCCGCCGGCTCCTGTTAAACAAGCCGACTTCTTCAATGAAGGTTTCTTTCCCTCTGATAATCTTTTATATATTTTTGTTGACAAAACCGTCTTTGAAGCACCTGTATCGGCTGTAAACAGGATGGGGATGTCCCCTCGACTGTGCCCTTTATATATATACCGTCGCCAAGAGCTCGCTTTCTTCTAATGGGTCGGTGAACCTTCTGCCAGTTTTCTTCTAATACAGCTTCATCGCCGGCTACGTTAATTTCAATTTTCTGGTCGTTTGTATGGCCACTAACATACTTACGGACCTCCCTTTGGCCACCAGGGTCGGTCCTATCTAGTTTAAAGGATTGCTTCTCATTCTCCCCTGATCCCGTGCCAACATATGACTGTGTGCCCTCTCATATCCTTGCCTTGCATTTTGATGTATGCCCCTGTATCCTCTATCCTGTTTTGGTTCCTTGCAGTCTCTGGCTATGTGACCTGGCTTTTGACAGTTGTAACAAATTGGCCCCCTTTGTTTTTCAAACCTTTTATAATTTACATTTTTGTTCTCTTCTAGTTTACTTATTCTCTGCAATATTTCCTCAAGAGAGTTATTGCGTTTTTGACAGCGTCCTCGTTAGGCTCGGGCTCAGACTTTGTGATTACTATCTCCTTACTTTTGTCACTAATAGAATTTGCTTCATCCCTGTTGCCTTTTGTCTGTTGTAGTGGTAAACGATATATTCGCTCTTCCTTGCTATCTTCTTCATTTTCAAACTCGCTATCGCTACTCGAATCTACCGTCCTTCTCATTACTTTATTTGCCTTTCTGTCTCCGTAGTTATCGTACTTGCAGCTCACCCTTGTTTGTATAAAATTTACAACATGGAAGACCGCTTCATCTATATCCTCAGGCTCTTTTTGGTATACTACTGCAAACCTCGCCTCGTCATCTAATAGGCCATCTAGAAATCTCCTTACTAGGTCCTCTTGACGGGTCCTCCTATCTCTGTATCCGTGTGCTTTATCATAAAGCATCTTCAGTTCGGCTGCATACTCTTCTGCCGTTTCATTATGACGTTGGCCTCTTCTACTGAATTTAGCTGCATACGATCTCGAGGTATGTACTACCCGATATCTACTATTAAGTTCCTTTATTAACATCTGGTAATCTTCTACTATACTACTTGGTAACTGCGCAAAGACGAATTCACCAGCAGAACCTTGCAGGCGTGGTAGTAACTGATCTAGTTTCTCTTCATCTGACCACCCATATCTCCTTGCTATTGCTTCAAAACGGCTTATCCACTGGTCCCATTCGTCTTTACCATTAAATGACGGAATGTTCAAATTTGATACCTGTCGGCGAAAACGGGCATCAAGGTCGCGATCGTGACTTGACGTAACTGTATTACGTACAGGGGCAGCTAAATGACCGTTCCCAACATCGTTCCCATATACCCTGTAATTTCTGATGACATTATCCCCATATTCTGCACCGCGCATACACCTATTGGCGCCCATGTGATTATTTGCTGAAGTAATGACTCTATTTTCTTCACGAAGTAATTGTCTTCCTTGTTCATGAAAACTTCTATAATTGTTATAATTGTCATTCAATGCGCCTGTCTGTGCTCTTTCCATATATGTGATGTTATGATCATTTTCTTGCCGTCCGATGTCCGTGCGACTATTGATCTCTGCTCGCATAGCACGATTTTCCGAAAATCTATCTCCGGTAAAAGTATCCGCGTTCGCCGCTTGAGATGAGTTACCGATGTGCACATGTGCGCCCGCGGTCTCGTTTTGTGCGATTTGTTTACTACCGTTGTTTATATCTTGCTCGCTGGTATTCTGTGTTGACATCAACGTTATCATCCTATTAAGCGCCCCAGTAAACTCTGCCTGTTGTTGCCTAAGCGCCGCCGTTGTCTCATCATGTTGCCGTCTAAGACGTGTTTCAATATAATCAGAAACTAACAAGTTGATGTCATTGTTTGTGCCATGCTGACCCATAAGATGATTTGATTCTGGCATGTCGTTTTCAATTTGGGTCGAATTCCATGTTTCATCCGGCTCCGTAGTGCTTAACCTAGATGAGTTCAGCTGAATACCTCTATCCCCAGTTTCGTGTTCCCTGGAACTATCACACCTGGCGCCGTTGTGTATTTCTGTCAACCCTGGATGGTTCCGGTAATTAATAAATATTTCTGTTTCGCTGTCTGACTGCTCTGCCATTTTAAATGTTCATGAACAATTCGACCTTGCTTGTTGATTGTAAGGTGAAGATTCGAATAACTGGACCCGCAAGTAACCATTTAATGTCACAAATACACGGATCCCACCGCTGCCACCACAAATGTTACGAGCTGATACTTTAGGGTTGGTAGCGTACGTGCGTATCAGTTGCGTATTTATTTAGTCCAGGCAGTCTTAGGTTACAGCACGCACAGAAAGAAAACAAACATTAAAAAAAAACTGACTCCGCATGTAAAGTATGCTAAACTGATCACTGCATAACTAACTTAAACTAAGGGGTATATATATCTGAACAAAGCCAACGTTCTGATTACTTTTATTAAGGTGAACCCCTAACAATAAGCTGTGATAATAATTAAACGATGGTGTTTAAGAATATTCATAAGAGCTATTACAAGTAAAGTTTCGGTCACGAAATAACGAAATACCGTGAATTGAACACGCAGACAGAATACAATATTGAAGAGGTTTGGATGTGTCGGTGGTGTACTATCAAAAGTCGATCTCAAATTTAATAATAAAATACGTTTTATAAATAAATACTAAAGAGCGCTACAAAGACCTTTAAAGCTATACCAAATAGCCAAACAATCTATAATATACTTATTTAACTTGAGAAAAGATCTAAAAAATTATATTTTACCCAGATTTATGAGGATGAAGTGCAATATGCCTTTTGGAATTTTAGTATTTTAGTTGCGGAGCCTCGAAACTGTAGGAAACTCCAGCTTTTATACCCCAGAATCCTACACCCTAAAACTGTTGGACAGCGTCCGTCAGTTCGAACAAAGAGGTACAAAAAAGGTATCAAACACGTCCGACACATCCAACAGTTACAAATATACAAGCTAAATCCAGTTGTATTACTCCAATAATATCACTTAAAACGTTATACTGGCAATAACAACATATATAGAATAACATAAGAGCAGTTATTACTTAAATAAACAATACATTAAAGAGATTTGACAAGTTAATCTATTTGAATTTGGCGCCCACTATACAATGTTTAAAAACCCCTAATGAACCTCTCCAACACCGTCACGTTCTAGTGACGTCACACTGCAGCTCCGCGTGCAACAAATATGGCCGACGTCGAATCACTTCCTGGATCCGATAATAGCGGAAAATGACTCATCATATCCAATGCACATGCGACACAGAGGTATTTCCATCAGAATTAAATAGGTAATACAATAACAAATAATGTGCAATGAAACACTCCTATAATGGCATGACAATGGTTCGATAAAAATGCATGTTTATATTTATCGTAATGCAAAATCAGGGCACTGCAATATTGTACATACAATATATAGCGGAAATTCCCGTGTCGCGTTTCTTTTTCCTTTCAGTATATATCCCCGCAATTTATAAGTCCAACTTACGTTAAGCTGAGACAGTCGAGAATTATTAGAAAATAAGGTTGTTTTTAGTAGACGAGAAATTGAATTTGGTTCAATTTGAGACTAAGTTCTGTAACATGTTTCCATAAATAATGTGTTAGAAAATTGTTTATAATACCATATAATATCGATCATATAACTGCGTGCTTCATTTTAGAAGACGATGGGTTCCATATAAGTGTTCGACTGTAAAGAAAAGAAATGGATTCCATATGTTCCAGATTACGATAAATGGCTTCAACATTTCAAAGATATTCAAGACGTGTACGTTCAACCTGACCATTTGAGACGTTATATCGTCGGTAGCAGCATGAAGAACAGACAATTAGCCGCAATCCGAGCGCAACCACCCAGAGTCAAGTTAGCGACATCCGTGACTCCAGCCGTACAAATGGCCACATCCGAATTAAAAAAGAACCAAAACATCGCGGGAAAAAAGTGAAATTAATTAGGTAACACTATGGTGAAAAGCAAAAAACTCGTAGGAACTCCTTTTCAACAAGTTATGACATAAAAAAACTACAACAATATAATTTATTTTAAAAACAAAACAAAAAAGGTTCTGTAATATGTTTCCATACATAATATGTTAGAAAATTGTAATACCATATAATATCGATCATAACAAAAACATCCCTAGTCTATAAAACGAGGGTCTCCCAAAATAACACTCCTCCTCCTCATCCTTTTTCCCTCTTCCTCTCCTCATATCCTTCTTCTCCTCCTCCTCCCCTTCAATTCTCCTCCTCAATCCTACTCTTCTTCTTTCCTCCTCATCGTCTTAACGAGACAAAATATAGTACATATAAGAAAATCGGTGGCCAGACCTTTACAAAGATACTAATACGCGACATATCTAGACGAGATAAGTATTGGGATAGCCTCATTTCCGGTTTTTCGATTTTCTACTTCCGATACTTGGATTGAATTTAAATTTTAGTCGACATTAATACTACTCTTTCCGGGTCCCTCGTAACGATACCAAACTTAAGCACTTCCGTCCCGAAATAAGTGAGGTACGCTACTAAAACCGGTCTCACTTCAGGCTTATTTATTCTCAACTTCCGGTACGTGGACTGACTTTACATTTAAATCAACATTAATACTTCTCTCTCCGAGACCTTTGCAATAATATCAATCCTGACCATTTCGGCTCAGAAATAAGGGAGGTACGCTACTAAAACGGTCTCATTTCCGGTTTATCTATTCTCTACTTCCGGTACGTGGACTGTCTTTACATCAACAAAATATTTAAAAAAAAATTAAAATATTAAATCAATAAATCAATTAAACAAACCAAAAATAAAAATAGAAAAAGGAAAAAAAAAATATTAAAAAAAAATATATATATTAAAAAAAGATTTAAATAAAACATACTAATAATAATACGAAAAGGCAAATCTTCTGGTAAAGTTTGTAAAGATCAGATGAAAAATGAAAGCCCTATCGTAATAACGAGACAAAATATAGCATTTTAAACGAAATCAAGGGCCATAACTCCGCTGTTACTGGTCAGATATGGCTGGTTTTCGAAATTGTCCGATTGTCATTGATATTAACAATTTGTTAAACATTTGGTAAATATCGGATAAAAAATGAAGGCCCTATCCTCTTATCGATGGATCATATAGCATTTTTAACTAAATCAATGGCCGTAACTCTGTTGTTACTGGCCTGATCTGGCTGGTTGTCGAACTTATTCGAGCTTTCATTGCTATTACCAATCTGTCAAAGTTTGGTAAAGATCCGATGAAAATTGAAGGCCCTGTTATCGTATTAACAAGGTTAAAGTTAAGAGATGACAGATGGACGACAGACAAACGACGGACAACACGCCATCCCGAAAGCTCTGCTGGCCCTTGACCAGTAGAGCTAAAAATCATCTGCTCCAAAAAGATCAAGGTCATAGATGAAATCTGTGCGTCCAAAAAGATGCACTACCCAAGACACAACTATGTCAAAATAGAATATTTTGTCTTCCAAAGATTAAGCTATAAATTAGGTTTGAAACATCTAGTGCATAATTCATGAGAAAGTGATGTAAATGTAACAATTAAAGGTGTCTGCCTTTGCTTGGATGGTGAATTGATTGAATTGGATTTTATAGTCGCACCAACAGCTAAGGTCATATGGCGACTTTCCAGCTTCCACTGGTGGAGGAAGACCCCAGGTGCCCCTTAACGTGTGAAAGGTCTTAGTGCATGCAGTTTGTGAAAAAGTGACCTAAACGCCAAAGTTGAAGGTAAACATTATAAGGTTATCTGCCCTTTGCTTGGAGAGACAAGGTCACATCCAGATCTGCTTTGTCACGTTGCGATGTACCACCCTAGATACAACTATAAACAAAGTTTGAAAGGTGTAGTGCATACAGTTTGCGCGAAATTGACCTAAACGCAAAAGTTGAATGTAAAAATATTAAGTTATCTGCCCTTTGCTTGGAGGGTCAAAGTCACTTCTACATTTGCTTTGTCACGTTGCGATGTACCACTCAAGATACAACTATAAGCAAAGTTTTAAAGGTCTAGTTCATACAGTTTGTGAAAAAGTGACCTAAACGCAAAAGTTGAACCTAAAAAAAAAAGTTATCTGCTCTTTGCTTGGAGGTTCAAGGTCACTTGCACATTTGCCTTTTCACGTTGCGATGTACCACCGAAGATACAACTATAAGCAAAGGTGTATACAGTTTGTGAAAAAATTACCTAAACGCAAAACTTGAATGTTGACGCCTTTGCCGTATGTCTCTTTTTTTCCTTCGAAAAGACAAAAACTAATTTATTTTCAATATAAATATTTAATGAGAATAATGCCCACATATAAATCGCTTATCAGATACAACATCCTTTATTCAAGTCTCTATGAATGATGCAATATGCATAGAAAATGCTTAAATAATCGTTTTTGGGAATGTATGCATATAGCGTGTATGAAATGGCTTTAATGCAATACCCTGTTTGTAACATTTGTAAATATGGTATAGCGTATATGGATGGCCTAAATGCTATACCTTGTTTTAGCATTGGTAAACTTGGTATAGCTTATATGGAATGGCCTTAATTCAATACCTTGTTTGCAACATTGGTAAATATGATATAGCGCATATGGAATGCCCTTAATGCTACATCTTGTTTGTATCATTGGTACAGACTATATTGTTTATATGGAATGCTCCTTCAATCCTTCAATGCAGTTTCTTGTTTCTATCATTATTGAAGATATTGAATGGCCTTTATGTATGTTTAGGCTTGGAACATTGGTGAAGATATTACCGTTTATATGGAATGGCCTTTATGTATGTTCAGGCTTGGAACATTGGTGAAGATATTACCGTTTATATGGAATGGCCTTTATGTATGTTCAGGCTTGGAACATTGGTGAAGATATTACCGTTTATATGGAATGACCTTTATGTATCTTCAGGCTTGGAACATTGGTGAAGATATTACCGTTTATATGGAATGGCCTTTATGTATGTTCAGGCTTGGAACATTGGTGAAGATATTACCGTTTATATGGAATGGCCTTTATGTATCTTCAGGCTTGGAACATTGGTGAAGATATTACCGTTTATATGGAATGGCTTTTATGTATGTTCAGGCTTGGAACATTGGTGAAGATATTACCGTTTATATGGAATGACCTTTATGTATCTTCAGGCTTGAAACATTGGTGAAAATATTACCGTTTATATGGAATGAGTTTTATGTATGTTCAGGCTTGGAACATTGGTGAAGATATTACCGTTTATATGGAATGTCTTTTATGTATGTTCAGGCTTGGAACATTGGTGAAGATATTACCGTCTATATGGAGTGGCCTTTATGTATCTTCAGGCTTGGAACATTGGTGAAGACATTACCGTTTATATGGAATGAGCTTTATATATGTTCAGGCTTGGAACATTGGTGAAGATATTACCGTTTATATAGAATGGCCTTTATGTATCTTCAGGCTTGAAACATTGGTGAAGATATTACCGTTTATATGGAATGGCCTCTATGTATCTTCAGGCTTGAAACATTGGTGAAGATATTACCGTTTATATGGAATGACCTTTATGTATGTTCAGGCTTGGAACATTGGTGAAGATATTACCGTTTATATGGAATTGCCTTTATGTATCTTCAGGCTTGGAACATTGGTGAAGATATTACCGTTTATATGGAATGGCTTTTATGTATGTTCAGGCTTGGAACATTGGTGAAGATATTACCGTTTATATGGAATGACCTTTATGTATCTTCAGGCTTGAAACATTGGTGAAAATATTACCGTTTATATGGAATGAGTTTTATGTATGTTCAGGCTTGGAACATTGGTGAAGATATTACCGTTTATATGGAATGGCTTTTATGTATGTTCAGGCTTGGAACATTGGTGAAGATATTACCGTCTATATGGAGTGGCCTTTATGTATCTTCAGGCTTGGAACATTGGTGAAGATATTACCGTTTATATGGAATGAGCTTTATATATGTTCAGGCTTGGAACATTGGTGAAGATATTACCGTTTATATGGAATGGCCTTTATGTATCTTCAGGCTTGAAACATTGGTGAAGATATTCCCGTTTATATGGAATGGCTCTATGTATCTTCAGGCTTGAAACATTGGTGAAGATATTACCGTCTATTCGGAATGGCCTTTATGTATCTACAGGCTTGGAACATTGGTGAAGATATTACCGTTTATATGGAATGACCTCTATGTTTTTTCAGGCTTGAAACATTGGTGAAGATATTACCGTTTATATGGAATGGCCTCTATGTTTCTTCAGGCTTGAAACATTGGTGAAGATATTACCGTCTATATGGAATGGCCTTTATGTATCTACAGGCTTGGAACATTGGTGAAGATATTACCGTTTATATGGAATGGCCTTTACGTATGTTCAGGCTTGGAACATTGGTGAAGATATTACCGTCTATATGGAATGGCCTTTTTGTATCTTTAAGCTTTAAACATTGGTGAAGATATTACCGTCTATATGGAATGGCCTTTATGTATCTTCAGGCTTGAAACATTGGTGAAGATATTACCGTTTATATGGAATGGCCTTTATGTATCTTTAAGCTTTAAACATTGGTGAAGATATTACCGTCTATATGGAATGGCCTTTATGTATCTTTAAGCTTTAAACATTGGTGAAGATATTACCGTTCATATGGAATGGCCTTTATGTATCTTCAGCCTTGAAACATTGGTGAAGATATTACCGTTTATTGTATACTTTCATATTGTCCCGTTTAGTTTGCACTGAGCTAAGTGTGCTATATTTTACGATATTGCACACATTGATATTGCACGGGAACTTTTGCTCGTGCTTGCTAAGATCCGCGAAATAGAAATAAGGAACTACTTTCAAATAAAAATAACGGAATCCCTCCTATAGTGTCAACAAAAAAATACGTGTTTTTTTCAACCTTTTATTGCAAAAATTGATAAAATAATTGAAATTGTCACTCACCCACTGTTTTTAACGTTATCGAATGGTAAACAAACTTTAGATTTTTAATGACGTCATCCGACGTCGACGTCGTTTTCGCGCAAAATAATCATCCACACAAAATGAAACTGAATGACAAGATAGGAATTCCATCAAAAGCTATAAAAAATAACACAAATACAATGAAAAGCAATAGTCATTCAATTAACATTGATCGAAAACAATATGAAAGTTTACAATAAAAAGGTTATTGAATTTGTATGGCTAACTATTACTTGGAACTCGTTGTTTTGGCGCAGGACGAGCTCGCTCGTCGACCTTTGTCAAAACAACTCGTTCCAAGTAATATTTAGCCATACAAATTCAATGACCTATATTATATGGAATGAGCTTTAATGCAGTTTTCATGTTGTTGTTTGTTTAAATCGGTAACGATGGCACTGGAATGGTCCTTTTGCCGTTCTTGTTTGTAACAATGTTAAGGACGGCATTGCCTATATAGACTAAGGTTAATTTTATTTCGAATTGAAAATACAAACAGAATGAATGAATGAATGAATGAATGAATGGTGCTTTACGACACGTCGACACATAAAAAGGTCATATTGTGCGCAAAAATTGATGAAAATGAAGAAATGAAGCATTATTTAAAAATTAATGTAAATATATAAAGATAAAACTATTAAAAAATAAGGGATGATAAGGTGTAATATAAACTAGGTATGTAAATCAAAAAATGACCGTCAACGGGTATATAAACAAGTAAATATATATAAGAACACATTATAATGATTTATATAGTCTGATCTCTTTTAGGAAATCTAAAACAAGACTAAAATCTACAGTATCAAATAACTCTTTCATAGTATTAACATTGTAGTACCTTTGACGCATAGGATCAAAGTCTACACATTCCAATAATATGTTTGACCGTTAACGGTGCTAAGCACGGTATTCATTCTGGTAATTCTGGTAATTACTCACCTTGTAATAAATATGATTGAGTATAACGTGTATGCCCTATCCTGCACCGGGATAGGACAACTTCCTCTCGACGAATTTGTCTACTAGAAGAACGCCATTCTCCGAGTAACGGTTTAATTGAATGGAGTTCATTGTTAACTGACAAATCCCAAGCGGTTTGCCAAGAGTTACGAATATATGTGTTAATACAACTTTTAAAATCAGTATAAGGTAATTTGGTATTAGATATATGTAAATCTAATGCTGCCTTAGCAGCACTATCAGCTCTATAATTTTCACGTATTGCTACATGACTTGGAAGCCAGCAGAAAATAATAACTATCAATTATAAGAGAATTGTACTTTTCTAAAAGTTGAAGCACAACTGGGTTATCATGTTTCATATTACCCAGTTCTTGAAGAGATGAAAGGGAATCAGAAAATATTACAAAATGGTCATCATCAGATTCCTGAATATAATTTAAGGCAAGTTCAATTGCCTTAAGTTCAGCTGAAAAGATAGAGGCCTTGTCAGGCAGGCGGCTCTTTATGCTGTGTTTGTGAACAACAGCTGCTGCAGCTACCTTAACTCCATCTTTAGAGCCATCTGTGTATATATATTGAAAGTTACTGTATTTCGATTTAATTTCATTAAATTTGCTTTGAAAGACAGTAGGGTCTGTACTGGATTTGTTATTATTACAAAGATCAAAAATAATTGTTAGTGTTTCCAAAGTCCACGGTGGAATTTGTGGTACTTTGTACTTGGCAATCAAATTTAGGTCGATTTCAGTGTCTCTTAATTTTGGTTTAATACGAAGACCAAATGGTCGAATGGCCTTCGGTTTTCGATCAAAAAGAGGTTCACAACTAGGATTAAAAACATTATCAAAAGTTTGGTTTGAAGGGTTTGACTTTAATTTGATGGCGTATTGAAGAGCTAATTTGTCCCGTCTATGAGACAGTGTTGGTTCATTAGCTTCAACATATAGACTTTCGGCTGGTGATGTACGAAAGGCACCTAAGGCGAGTCATAATCCTTGATTATGTATAGGGTCGAGCATCTGCAAGTACGACTTGCGAGTCGATCCATATACTATCGAGCCGTAGTCCAGCTTGGATCTGATAAGAGATCTGTAAAGTCGCAAGAGGACTTTTCGATCTGCTCCCCAATTAGTGTTTGCAACAACTTTAAGTAAGTTAAGAGCTTTAAGGCATTTGGCCTTCAAGTATTTAAGTTGTGGTATAAACGTTAATTTACGGTCGAAAATAAGACCAAGGAATTTAGTCTCATCCACTAATGGTATTGGTGACCCATCCACTGCTAGATGAGGGTCTTCATGATGTTTACGAAGTTGACAAAAATACAATCAGAATGGGAATGTTTCGGTGCTTGTGATGTGTACATTTTAAACATCATTTTCGAAGTTGAACATGTTTCCATTGAAAGAAACACTACTATACAAAATCTTCCTCTTTAAATTTCACAATATGATATGTGTCAACATTGTCAAGAAGGAGTATTGACCAAACAAATGCTTACACAATCAGTGTGCACATGTCATGCCAGATGAATACTAAAACATGAAATATCTTCATTTATCAAATGTAGCCGCTTAACACCCTACTCGTTTTACCAAGTCACTACTTTCGAAGGAAATTAATACGGAACTAAAATGTACAGCAGGCTCATACCATTTGTTCACGACGAGGAAACAGGCGTCTATTATTGCTCTGCTGTCTGATTTACGTGATGTATAAAGGCTAGTCGCAGACGCTATGATGGGTAATGTCTGTTATGTTTTGAGTAAGACTCAATTCATAGTGGCTTCACATGGCACAAAAGTATTATTTCTATGTATTAGAGTTTCTGCTCTATGATTACATGACAGTCAGGAAATATCAAAGAAGATACGCTATACAATGCACCTCTGTGGAGCCATTAAATTCGCTCAGTTTGGCACGTACTCATATATTATTTTTGATTCAGTACATAAAAATATATATTATTTTAACTGTGGCGTTGGACGAGAAAGAAATGAGAGATTTGATCATAGAAACTGTTTATGGTACGCTTATGTTGTTGTTGTTTTCAAAAAAGAACGGATGCATAACAAAACAACGTTAACATGCCTACCATCAGTAATTTCATTATTATAAAACTAGTCAGTCGAATAATATATTCTCATATGTGTTTGGTCATTTGTTTGGGTATAGGATATTAATGAGAATTCATCAGTTTGATAGTTGTTCCAAAAAAATTACGTATCGGGTAATATATAAGGAGTATTGAGAATTCGACCGTTTGATAGTTGGTCCATCAAAAGTACGTATCGGGTAATTTATAAGGAGTATTGAGAATTCATCAGTTTGATAGTTGGTCCAACAAAAGAACGTATCGGGTAATATATAAGGAGTATTGAGAATTCATCTGTTTGATAGTTGGTCCAACAAAAGTACGTATCGCGTAATATATAAGGAGTATTGAGAATTCATCAGTTTGATAGTTGGTCCAACAAAAGTACGTATCGGGTAATATATAAGGAGTATTGAGAATTCATCAGTTTGATAGTTGGTCCGACAAAAGTACGTATCGGGTAATATATAAGGAGTATTAACGGAAATGCGTGGCTCACTAATGTCTACGAATTATTTAAAGGCAAAGAATGCTAAAACAGTAAATTGCTTGACACTTCAACACTAATAGCTTAAATGACAGCACAATATATGTGAACATATACATGCTGTGTATTTAACTTTCCGTATTTTCTTTATCTTTTATTTATTCAAAAGCACTCGATCATGATTATGATCTTTAATCACTAATCAGTTAGAATCGTAAATCTAGTTCACCATCGATTATGTTTCTAACATTAACTGCAAGATTGACTATTAAGATATCATCGTTTTTATCGGCGTTGTAGACGTCGTAGAATTCAATAGACATTACCATGTGTTACGCTTTGGTTAACCTTAGGATTTAGCACCGTTTGGACGGTGTTAACCAAAAACGGTGCTGACCCTGGAGTCGTTTAATCTCATATATCTTGGTGTACTTATTGAATGTATTAAGCACTAGTAGCAAACGTACTATAGATTTATAAGACGGTTTGTTAGACTTCAGTTGTTATGGGTGTGTTACGTGACATGATATAGTGCTAGATATTTTGTGATAGCCATAGACAAAATCATAGACAATGTTTTTAATGTTATTTCAAATATTTAACAGGCTTTGAAGCCCATGAGGATGTAAAATACAATTTCGTAAATAATTTTGTAAACTGTGTGAATGCTTGCTGTAAATCTTTGGGGGTATTTTAGTTAAATATGACAGAACTTATCAACAGAAGAAAACAAAATAAACAATTGTCAAACGTAATTAATGCCAAAATACGCATAAATACGCACGAAGAAAAGAAACACGTTCCACTGTTGTTTGTTTTTTTAAACTACATTTTATATAAAACGTATTCTCAATTGTTTTTACAAACGTATACAGCGTCTGCTACTGTTGTCGGTTGTCTGTGTGTGTTGCTTCCAAGGGATCCCATTTTCAGTATGTATTGTAAACTAACATATATTTATAACTATTCGGCGATATAATCTCGATGTATATATCAGTATTTCCTATTAAAGTCATGCGTTTGATCTCAACGTCCACTAGGGTGCCAATATGTCAGCAACGTGTCCACGGACATTATTTGGTTAATGCTTGCTTGATACTGATGAAAAACTAAAGATGTATATGTCATTCTTTCAAAGTACTCCTCCTTGCTAGAAACACACATTTTCAATCGATCAATCCATTTCCGGAAAGCGTCACGGTAGACTGATTTTGGTATACTCTTGAGGCACTGGAAAACGACTGAACCAAGAGCCTGCCTCGAGTTATATTACGACCAGAAAGAAAATTGTTCAGTGTTGGAAATAAAAAGAAGTCGCATGGTGCGAGATCTGGCGAGTACGGCGGATGGGGTAGGACAGTAACCTTTTCTGACTTTAAGTAAGAGGTTAAAGTGTGTGAGGTATGGGCTGGGGCATTGTCGAGCAGAAGACGAACATTTCTGAATCCTGTGATTTGGCGCCTTTTTAAATAATATTTCTTCCGTTTTTTCAGTACAACATCACGCCAGTCACGCCTTTTTCCTTTCTCACCGGAATTTAATCGCCAAACCGTCACATGTGAAAAAGATTGCATATAAAACGTTCTTTGCGCTCATGTTTCGTTTGGCAACTGATGGCCTTCTGCACTCTTTACTTGCCCATACTTTGTTACCCATTTTTCGAAGCTTTTTGTCAAACTTGGAAAACATTTTCAGCAGTTTTTTGACACGTGCCTTCTTTTGAACCTTTGTCAAAAGTTTTGGAATCCACCGCGCAGAAATCTTTCTAACTTTTAAGATACGTCTTAAAATAAAATGAACTCTGGATAGTGATATTCCTACCATACGAGCAATATCACGAACCGTGTATCGCGCATCTTTGTTAATGATATGCTTAATTTTGGCAACAGTTGTTTTGTCAGTGGCAGTCCTAGGACGCCCAGATTTTGGTGCATCTTTAGTAGACTTTATACCAGAATCAAATTTCTTTTTCCATCGCCGAACAGTGTCATAAAATACCTTGGAGCTCCCATGTACGCGTTCAATTTCAGTAAAAATTTGCTTAGCAGAATAACCTAGTTTTGAACGAACTTTTATATAGGCCCTAATTTCATCTGTATTTTCTGCGCGTTTGCCAAACGTTTTTACAACAGTGGTCAATGACTGACTATTGAAATGGCTATTATTTTACAAACTGGTCGAACAACTTAAACATGTATATACCATTGTGTAGGTGTTGAATAGGGCTATCGGTGTGCATACATATCGATGTACAATTCCTAGTGCTCTTTGTGTAACAGGCCAATAAGCATTACTTTTCGAACATCCCTCGTAAATGTCCGCATCGAACGAATATATGCTCGGCAAATTTAGAAGGCGTCTCAAACAAATTAATCTTTGCTATTGATAAAAGCCGCAACATTAGGCCACTGATAAACTAAATTGATATATACATTTAAATAGTATGCTCTGCGCGTTTAGCAATGTTATACATGTTCCTTACGTGGTCCCGCCTTAATTCCATTAACGTAGGAAAGGTTATATTAGCAGGATTTTATAACGGATATTTCGACAATAAAAAAAGGTTAAAAACGTCTTTTACCGAAAATCTGTGATAACCTGTTTCAAAAGTACCTACTAATTGTTTTAATTGTACACAATTTGCAAATTTTATAAGCCGAAATTAAGGTTTTATTTCATATCCCAGCCAACACCGTTTTCGCTTCTTGGAGAAAGTGTTGGAGAAGGGGTTGGATGGGGTTTGAAAGCTAACTCGGTTAATACTTGTTGACTGCAGTTAGTGTCTACTTCATGATACGCATGGGACACGTCGTGCTATTCTGCAACGCTTCTACAACGACACATACATGTGGTAACACCATAACATCAGTTAGTGCCTATTTTATGACATGCATTGAACACGTCGTGCTATTCTGCAACGCGTCTATAACAACACATACATGTGGTAACACCATAACATCAGTGAGTGCCTACTTTATGACACGCATGGAACACTTCGTGCTATTCTGTAACGCTTCTACAACGACACATACATGTGGTAACACCATAACATCAGTTAGTGCCTACATTATGACATGCATGGGACACGTCGTGCTATTCTGCAACGCTTCTACAACAACACATACATGTGGTAAAACCATAACATCGTACTTGTCGAATTGTCTGGCTAATAATTAGAGGTAGCTACTTTTTAATTTTGTTCAATAATGTCAGATATGATAACTATAGACTAAATAAAATCCATCCGCTCATTTAAAACTGTACGCGGATTCTGCGCATTATGTGCTTTTTAGCTAAAGAAAAATGTGTGTGTGTGTGTATCATGCGTTTACCAAAATTATCATTTCTCCCAATTACGTGTGCGTAACATGGCGTCTTATTTTTTACTACGGTTATTTAATACTACCGGGAACCAAGCAACTGCTCTATTTTTTATAACACATCGGTCCAATCCGTTAAAAGGTTACAGGGCAATCTTGAGTTTTGCAAAACTCACGACATCCAGTTAGTTGTTCTACATATCTTGCATTTGTTCATTGATATTATTTGTTGACTCTATCAGTTAATTAATTCACTGATTATATGCACCAATAATTTAAACTTATGGAAAAATAAGACGGAAAAGGGAAACTTTAAGTTGTATTTAATTATAGGCAAATAGGTTTAAAGTCGAAAATATTCTGGATAAATACACCGAGATGCTAATTTCAGTGTTTGATAAACACTTCAAGTATGCCGTGTATCCCTTTAAATTCAACCGCGAGGCAACAATATTAGACCTATAAGTACCGAAGTTGAATTTAAAACCTCGATCGCACGTTTTTATGTGGTGTTTTTTTTGCAAAACATTGTTTTAAGGCAGAATTGCTGCACTGCATCAACTTTTTCTTGTCGACTAAATAGGTCAATAGGATGTTGTGATTAGAACAGCGGCGCCAAAGTTTGTATAACTTCCCATAGTAATTGTTATAGAGAAAGGAAAATGTCTCATTTAAATGCCAGCATTGACTGCTTACTGGTGTTTGATTAAACTAATTATTGATAATTATTCTCGTCATTCAAAGTGACACAATCTTTTGTTTTTTAACACTTATTTGTACAACACAAATCAACGTCTTTGTAATAATCTAATTCTATGGGCTGAATCATGGATATAAATGATGGGCTTAATCATGGATATAAATACTCTGGATTCGAAACTGCCTATACGCCCCTTGCTATTAGACATGTACTAACTACGGTAACGATTACGGTAAGGATTATGATAAGGAATACCGACTAAAAGAGAGGGGTTTTCTCAGCAGGCAATGCGCCTTAAATGCTCGACCAAGCGTTTGCGCATCACTACATGTATATATAGGCCAATGAAATTTATTATTGACACTACATGGACTTGTAGGGAAAAGTGGGTGGTCTGCCACTACAACAAAATATCTACCGTCATATATAGTCTAAACTATGGTGAAATTAAAGTACACCACCATTCAACCTAACAGCCAACCATCATTATTTTAGAATTGATTAAATTAGTTGGCATACATGATAAGATGAGATGGTTTGCAGAGAAATATATTATTTTTACTAACGAACATTTATTCGCCATTCTTCCTTTTTAAGCCTCATCTAATAAAGTTGGAATTTGCTTCATACCATCTTTTCAAACTGGTTTAATTAACTGAATGCTTTTTTTGCATTTTCTTGATACTTTCCTTTGCAACAATATAGCACTTAATCTCGAATATACTTCATTTTTCAAGTTGGTGGAACGATTTACGTTCGGCTGCGCACGCATAGAACGTGGCTATTCCGCTTCAAGGAGATGAACGAACTGTACGCGCTTCATGCAGATACTGCGCTTGCATCCGTCGTGTATTAACATCAAATGGATATTCCACTGCATGAAAAGACACTGACAGTAGTGGTTTCTCTTTTCCTTTTTGCTATCATTGGAATTGTTGCTGATACTATTATAGCGACGGGAAAATAATGTAAATAAAAGAATTAATTTGCTTTTTTTTTTCGCTGTTTATCCGGTATTAAATGGAAAAATCCACGAAGCTTGTTTTTTCCGGCATTTATGCGGTTTTAAACGCCGGTTATCAATGACACATTAACCATAAATGATTCATGCATTACGCCATTTACTAACGACGTTTAAAACCGCATAAACGCCTAATAAAAAAGCGAAACAATTCTTTAATAAATGAGAACTCATGTATTACATACATTGTAAAAGGAAAAACTAACCTTCAATAGTCGCGGCTTCATCCATTTCGATGTTAGGGCTAAACTGAGAAATTTGATTGTTCTATTCTTGCACTATTCAAATGTGTTAAAAGTTTAAATAAACTAAAAGTTTAAATAAACTAACAGAATGCCGTGACTTAAAAAAAAAATTTGCCCTTTGACTCTTCAAATGGATAGCACAAATGAATTGTAAATAATGGGTAGTTTTAGTTGCATTCATTATATTTAGATCATCTAAACTAGGAAATATCAATATTTTTCCTCACCACAAAAAAACACATTAAGAATTGACATTATCTCACTTGACAATTCGATGTCCCAGTGGGATTCGAACCCGCAGGAGTGAGAGGCGAGACAGTTTTAGACGCAGCGTCTTCACTATCCCGGCTACGGCGGCAATTTTAGGGTAAGACATAGGCGATAAAAGTGTATTTGTACTAAGGCGGATTCAGGGTTAAGGCGGACCCAGCACCACCACCCTCTAAAATCCAACATGTATAACCTATGCATGAAGGATTACCACTAAATTCACTAAACGTCATTTAGAAAAACATTTTATTTCGAAGGATCCTCCTCTGCCCCCGCCTCCGCCCCTCCCATACACACAAATACTCAAACCAAAATCTTGGATCTGCATCTGATGTGAACCACTCTCAAAACGTTTTTAGTGATTAATTATTCAGGCAAGCCCCTTTAAAACTCCAGCCGAGTCTGGGTGGTTGTATCGAATACTGTATTAAGAAAACATAGTCTGAAAAGTCGATGCATATGGCTTATATAATATATATATATATATATATATATATATATACATGTATCGACAGAAATATAAATCGACAGAAATATAATTAATATGTATTTTTTAACTAGAATTTTTTTTGGCTTTTTTTTTATACAAACCCCTGTGAGCCTATTAAAACCCAGGCTGTTATACAACTTTGAGATCAGCCCCCAACATTTCCGCATGCTTAGAATTTAGTCTGAAGTGATAGTCGTTATCGTAGTAAGTTGTACAGGTATAATTAGACTTGTACAACTAACTACGCTATCGACTATGATTTCAGACTAAATTCTAAGCAAAACCGAATAAACAGCGGGGGAAAAAGGCGAATTAAGTGTTGTATTTACATTATTTTCCCGTCGCTATAATAGTATCAGCCACAATTCTAATGATAACAAAAAGAAAAAGAGAAAAAGAGAAATCACTACTGTCAATGTCTTTTCATGCAGTGGAATATCCATTTTCTGTTAAGACACACCGGATGCAAGCGCAGTGTCTGCATGCATCGCGTACAGTTCATTCACCTCCTTGAAGCGGAATAATCCCTTTCTATGCGTGCGCAGCCGAGCGTAGATAGTCCCACCTGCTTGAAAAATGAAGTATATATTCTTGATGAAGCGCTATATTGTTTCAAAGGAAAGTATCAAGAAAATGCAAACAATATTAAGTTAATTAAACCAGTTTGCAAAGATGGTATGAAGCGAATATCAACTGTATTAGGTGAGGGAAGAATGGCGAATAACTGGTCGTTTGTAAAAATGATATATTGCTCTGCAAACCATCGCATCCTATCATGTATGCCAACTAGTTTAATAAATTCTAAAATAATAATTGCTGTTTGGTTGAATTGTAGTGTACGTTATTTTCAGCACATTTTAGGCTTTATATGACGGTAGATTTTTAGCTCTACTGGCCAAGGGCCAGCAGAGCTTATGGGATGGTGTGTTGTCCGTCTTCCGTCGTCCGTCGTCCGTCCGTCGTCCGTCGTCCGTCCGTCCGTTAACGTTTGCTTGTGTTCACTCTAGAGGCCACATTTCTAACGCAATCATCATGAAACTTTGTCAGAATGTTTGTCTCAATGAAATCTCGGTCAAGTTCGAAAATGGGTCATGTGGGGTCAAAAACTAGGTCACTAGGTCAAATATTGGAAAAACATTGTGTACACTCTAAAGGCCATATTTTTGACTCGAGCTTGATGCAACTTTGTCAGAATGTTTGTCTTAATTATATCTTGGTCAAGTTTGAAAATGGGGCACATGGGGTTAAAAACTAGGTCACTAGGTCAAATACTTGAAAAACGTTGTGTACACTCTAGAAGCCGTATTTCTGACCCAATCTTGATGCAACTTTGTCAAAATGTTTGTCTTAATTATATCTTGGTCAAGTTCAAAAATGGGTCACATGGTGTTAAAAACTAGGTCACTAGGTCAAACTTTGGAAAAACCGTGTGTACACACTAGAGGCCATATTTTTGACCTGATCTTGATGAAACTTTGTCAGAATGTTTGTCTTAATGAAATCCCGGTCAAGTTCAAAAATGGGTCATGTTGGGTCAAAAACTAGGTCACTAGGTCAAATACTTGAAAAAACTTGTGTACACTCTAGAGGTCATATTTGTTACCCAATCTTGATGAAACTTTGTCAAATTGTTTATCTTAATTATATCTTGATCAAGTTCAAAAATGGGTCACATGAAGTTAAAAACTAGGTCACTAGGTCAAATATTGGAAAAAACTTGTGTACACTCTAGAGGCCATATTTTTGACCCGAGCTTGATGCAACTTTGTCAGAATGTTTATCTTAATTGTTTGTCTCAATGAAATCTCGGTCAAGTTCGAAAATGGGTCATGTGGGGTCAAAAACTAGGTCACTAGGTCAAATATTGGAAAAACCTTGTGTACACTCTAGAGGCCATATTTTTGACTCGAGCTTGATGCAACTTTGTCAGAATGTTTGTCTTAATTATATCTTGGTCAAGTATGAAAATGGGTCACATGGGGTTAAAAACTAGGTCACTAGGTCAAATACTTGAAAAACGTTGTGTACACTCTAGAAGCCGTATTTCTGACCCAATCTTGATGCAACTTTGTCAAAATGTTTGTCTTAATTATATCTTGGTCAAGTTCAAAAATGGGTCACATGGTGTTAAAAACTAGGTCACTAGGTCAAACTTTGGAAAAACCGTGTGTACACTCTAGAGGCCATATTTTTGACCTGATCTTGATGAAACTTTGTCAGAATGTTTGTCTTAATGAAATCTCGGTCAAGTTCAAAAATGGGTCATGTGGGGTCAAAAACTAGGTCACTAGGTCAAATACTTGAAAAAACTTGTGTACACTCTAGAGGTCATATTTGTTACCCAATCTTGATGAAACTTTGTCAAATTGTTTATCTTAATTATATCTTGATCAAGTTCAAAAATGGGTCACATGAAGTTAAAAACTAGGTCACTAGGTCAAATATTGGAAAAAACTTGTGTACACTCTAGAGGCCATATTTTTGACCCGAGCTTGATGCAACTTTGTCAGAATGTTTATCTTAATTGTTTGTCTCAATGAAATCTCGGTCAAGTTCGAAAATGGGTCATGTGGGGTCAAAAACTAGGTCACTAGGTCAAATATTGGAAAAACCTTGTGTACACTCTAGAGGCCATATTTTTGACTCGAGCTTGATGCAACTTTGTCAGAATGTTTGTCTTAATTATATCTTGGTCAAGTATGAAAATGGGTCACATGGGGTTAAAAACTAGGTCACTAGGTCAAATACTTGAAAAACGTTGTGTACACTCTAGAAGCCGTATTTCTGACCCAATCTTGATGCAACTTTGTCAAAATGTTTGTCTTAATTATATCTTGGTCAAGTTCAAAAATGGGTCACATGGTGTTAAAAACTAGGTCACTAGGTCAAACTTTGGAAAAACCGTGTGTACACTCTAGAGGCCATATTTTTGACCTGATCTTGATGAAACTTTGTCAGAATGTTTGTCTTAATGAAATCTCGGTCAAGTTCAAAAATGGGTCATGTGGGGTCAAAAACTAGGTCACTAGGTCAAATACTTGAAAAAACTTGTGTACACTCTAGAGGTCATATTTGTTACCCAATCTTGATGAAACTTTGTCAAATTGTTTATCTTAATTATATCTTGATCAAGTTCAAAAATGGGTCACATGAAATTAAAAACTAGGTCACTAGGTCAAATATTGGAAAAAACTTGTGTACACTCTAGAGGCCATATTTTTGACCCGAGCTTGATGCAACTTTGTCAGAATGTTTATCTTAATTGTTTGTCTCAATGAAATCTCGGTCAAGTTCGAAAATGGGTCATGTGGGGTCAAAAACTAGGTCACTAGGTCAAATATTGGAAAAACCTTGTGTACACTCTAGAGGCCATATTTTTGACTCCAGCTTGATGCAACTTTGTCAGAATGTTTGTCTTAATTATATCTTGGTCAAGTTTGAAAATGGGTCACATGGGGTTAAAAACTAGGTCACTAGGTCAAATACTTGAAAAACCTTGTGTACACTCTAGAAGCCGTATTTCTGATCCAATCTTGATGAAACTTTGTCAAAATGTTTGTCTTAATTATATCTTGGTCAAGTTCGAAAATAGGTCACATGGTGTTAAAAACTAGGTCACTAGGTCAAACTTTGGAAAAACCGTGTGTACACTCTAGAGGCCATATTTTTGACCCGATCTTGATGAAACTTTGTCAGAATGTTTGTCTCAATGAAATATCGGTCAAGTTCAAAACTGGGTCATGTGGGGTCAAAAACTAGGTCACTAGGTCAAATACTTGAAAAAACTTGTGTACACTCTAGAGGTCATATATGTTACCCAATCTTGATGAAATTTTGTCAAATTGTTTATCTTAATTATATCTTGATCAAGTTCGGAAATGGGTCACATAAAGTTAAAAACTAGGTCACTAGGTCAAATATTGGAAAAACCTTGTGTACACTCTAGAGGCCATATTTTTGACCCGAGCTTGATGCAACTTTGTCAGAATGTTTGTCTTAATTATATCTTGGTCAAGTTTGAAAATGGGTCACATGGGGTTAAAAACTAGGTCACTAGGTCAAATATTGGAAAAACCTTGTGTACACTCTTTGTCAAAATGTTTGTCTTAATTATATCTTGGTCAAGTTCAAAAATGGGTCACATGAAATTAAAAACTAGGTCACTAGGTCAAACTTTGGAAAAACCGTGTGTACACTCTAGAGGCCATATTTTTAACCTGATCTTGATGAAACTTTGTCAGAATGTTTGTCTTAATGAAATCTCGGTCAAGTTTGAAAATAAGTCATGTGGGGTCAACAACTAGGTCACTAGGTCAAATATTGGAAAAACCTTGTGTACACTCTAGAGGCCATATTTTTGACCCGAGCTTGATGCAACTTTGTCAGAATGTTTGTCTTAATTATATCTTGGTCAAGTTTGAAAATGGGTCACATGGGGTTAAAAACTAGGTCACTAGGTCAAATACTTGAAAAACCTTGTGTACACTCTAGAAGCCGTATTTCTGATCCAATCTTGATGAAACTTTGTCAAAATGTTTGTCTTAATTATATCTTGGTCAAGTTCAAAAATGGGTCACATGGTTTTAAAAACTAGGTCACTAGGTCAAACTTTGGAAAAACCGTGTGTACACTCTAGAGGCCATATTTTTGACCCGATCTTGATGAAACTTTGTCAGAATGTTTGTCTCAATGAAATATCGGTCAAGTTCAAAAATGGGTCATGTGGGGTCAAAAACTAGGTCACTAGGTCAAATACTTGAAAAACCTTGTGTACACTCTAGAGGTCATATTTGTTACCAAATCTTGATTAAATTATGTCAAATTGTTTATCTTAATTATATCTTGATCAAGTTCGGAAATGGGTCACATGAAGTTAAAAACTAGGTCACTAGGTCAAATATTGGAAAAACATTGTGTACACTCTAGAGGACATATTTTTGACCCGAGCTTGATGCAACTTTGTCAGAATGTTTGTCTTAATTATATCTTGGTCAAGTTCAAAAATGGGTCACATGGTGTTAAAAACTAGGTCACTAGGTCAAACTTTGGAAAAACCTTGTGTACACTCTAGAGGCCATATCTTTGACCCGATCTTGATGAAACTTTGTCAGAATGTTTGTCTCAATGAAATATTGGTCAAGTTCAAAAATGGGTCATGTGGGGTCAAAAACTAGGTCACTAGGTCAAATATTGGAAAAACCTTGTGTATACTCTTTGTCAAAATGTTTGTCTGAATTATATCTTGGTCAAGTTCAAAAATGGGTCACATGGTGTTAAAAACTAGGTCACTAGGTCAAACTTTGGAAAAACCGTGTGTACACTCTAGAGGCCATATTTTTGACCCGATCTTGATGCAATTTCGTCAGAAGATTTGTCTCAATAATAGCTTGCTAAAGTTCGAAAATGGGTCACACAGGGTCACACAGGGGCAAAAACTAGGTCACTAGTACACTCTAGAGGCCATATTTCTGACCCGATCTTGATGAAACTTTGTCGAAATGTTGTCTTAATTATATTTTGGTCAAGTTCGAAAATGGGTCCCATGGGGTCAAAAACTAGGTCACTAGGTCAAATACTTGAAAAACCTTGTGTACACTCTAGACACCATGTAGTACGACTCGATTCATCAATGGTATAACAGCCAGTAGAGCGTTCACAGGCCCTCTTGGGCCTCTTGTTTGTAGAAGTGACAGACCACCCACTATTCCACCACCACCACCACCACCACCACGCTTGGTCGAGAATTCAATGCGTATTGCTTGTTGAGAAATCCCCTCTGTTTTAGTCGGTATTCCTTATCGTAATCCTTATCGTAATCGTTAGCGTAGTTAGTTGTACATGTCTAATATAGATTTATCCGCCGAATGGCAAATAAGCTGGTTCTCTGATTACCTGCGATATACAACAGGGTATCAGTCGGTTGCACAATTAGTCTACGGTATGCAAGACGGTACGGCAAATAGGACGCATTCATTTTTAGAATGTCAAATGTGTACGCTTTTTTAAATCAAACTCTTCCTTTATTTACGGGTATATGTTGAAAATGATGAATTGTTTGAAATGACATTATGGTGTAGATTCGGCTTCTAGTCTTGGATTTTAAGTAAACATTCATTTTGTTTGAAAATTTGTGTACTGAAATTTGATGAAAAAAACACATTTCTTCTTTAAAAAGTGAAATGTACACTGACTTTGGATTAAAACTCTTCCTTCATTAATAAGCAATTTTCAAGAATCAGTTATATTTGATTTGTATTGTTAAGAAAATGCGATAACTGGCATTAGATTTCAAAAAATCGTTTATTTTGGTCTCAAATATGTGTACTGAAAATGGTTTAACATATGAACGCGTTTTTCATTATCAAGTGTAGTGTGTATATTATTGAAATCTAACTGCTTCTTTAGTAATGACATATATGATGTTCAAACTCATGAACAGATTATATTGGTAGCACTATTTAGAGTTGGCTACTAGTCTTAACTTTCAAGAAAACTTTTAATTAGTTCTCATATTTGTGTATTGAAATTGGTAAAAAAACAACAGAACGCGTCATTTATTAAAAACGTGTCAAAGTGTAACTATTTGATACCTTTTTAAAATCAACCATTTCGATTTATTTATGACATGATGTTCAAACTTGCGGGTTGATTATAGCATTTTTCCATAGGTATCTTCGCTCATTTTGAATTTAAACAAATCTTAGCATACAAACACGTATTTTATCAAAAGACGTTCGTAGAGATAGTATGATACTCTCTTACCTGTATGTATTTTACAATAACTTATTCTGAATTTCTACATTTACATTTCACACAAAATCTTAATGATTGTCTCACGAAAAAACAACTCCGGTTTAGCACCCATTTTATCAGGGCCCTATATGTCAATTTTCATCCCAGATTTCATATAACAATTAAGTCGAGGCGCGTTCACTTCCCACGCTATTTCATTTTTGTTTACTGCCTTTCAAAAGGAAACAATATGCCGACATGATACTGAATTATATTTGGTACCGCACTTCAAAAGGTGAGTTCGTTAGGATGAACTGTTCTTAAAGTTTCGGAACATGTTCCAGAATTCAGTGCAAACAAGTAAAACGGAACAATGAGAACAGTAAGTGCGTTTCTGGCATTTTCTCAAATCCAAGTTTCGAGTCTTATGTATAATATATAAAAGCCGAGAGTGACGTTGGGCTTCAAATTCATGGCCTTTAAGGTTTAGTGACCACAACATAAAAACACCGACACTAGTAAAGACATATATTCATACTTAAGTAACAGGACAGGAGTCTTCTTACGCTTCGACTATAGTTGACCTAACTGAGATGATGAAACAATAGTCATCTTCTAAATACATTAATATACCTGAGCCAGTATTATTGCATTTGCGACCAGGGCAGTCTGTTCTGGACAGACATTGCCTGCTCAGGCCGCTGTATCGTCAGTAAAGGCTTTTTAAAGCTTTTAGCGAACAGTGTTGCTATAGATTACACTTGTTTTATTTTGAGGGGCTGGTGTGGCCCAGTGGATAGCGCGGACGACCCGGGTTCAAGCCTCTCCGGTGCCACTGAGTTGCATCGGTGTGTTCTTGGACAATACGTTTTCTAGCTTTCCATCTGCCTCGTCGGTCGGTTGGGGGCATAAAACGGGCAGTCCCGAGTATCAAAGTCTATCCTCCAAGCATGTTAAAGAAACATAGGTATATATTCGATAGTAAGAGTAGGTCAGGTTCTCCGATTCCTATGTATCCTTCCACTCTCTGGGGCGGCTCTAAATAACCTATAATGTGTTGCTGAGCCATTAAACAAAATTGTCAATTGTCTTGTGCATTTAAGGTTTTATTCTCTTGTTGCTCTGGCTTCTGCCAAGTAATTGAGTATTTTCGTTTAATAGTACTTTTAATGCAGCCTAGTTTGTTAGAGAATATATATAGCCTGTAGTAGTCCCATTGTCACTGACCCTTCTAAGGTGGTAGCCTCATTGCCACTGATCGTTCTAAGGTGGTAGTACCATTGTCACGGACCGTTCTAAGGTTGTAGTCCCATTGTCAGCCCTATTATTTTTGTGATGTCACATATCTTGTCTCTTATTTATCCTTGTAATTGTTGTATCGATGCATGTTCTTGCATGTTGACTGTGGTCATTGAATGCTACATTTTTTGTTAGACTTTTATATCTAATTAAACAAAATACTAAGAAAATGAATTCAAAATCAGCTGGTAAGCTTAATGTTTAAAGAAATATAAAACCCTGTTTTATTGGAGACAATTTCATTAAAAATTAAGCTTGCACAGGTTACTTTTGAATTCATTTGAGAAGGTTTGGCAGTAACTTGCTGATATGCGGTAGTTTTTTTCCGATTTGAATGCAGATAAACACATCTGCGGACTTCTCTCACCAATAAATCTGACCCCATGCATATCATTGCTGGCAAAGAAATGAATAAACGCCAATCAGGAGGAGATGAAATGTTATATGTTGAATAGCAAATTCTAATTACGTTACGGTACCTAGGGGGCCTTGAAACAGGAAACAAAATTGCTGATCGTTTTGGGATAAGTGAATCAACTGTTATTGCAACTCGTGACAGGGATATGGAATGTATTTTGAAAAAAAAATCAAAACTTTAGTCACAGAAACGGATTTCCTGGTATTGCTGGTTGTCTGTATGGTACACATATCGCATTTAGTCAGCCTCTTAATTATCCTAATGGATACATGAACAGAAAAAAATGTCATTCTCTACAGCTGCAAGCTGTCTGCAGGTGTGATATGAGGGTCTCTGATGTATCTGTTGGTTTTCCAGGCAATGTCATGATGCCAGAGTGCTCAGAAAGTCTGAACTATTTACTTTAAGGCGACAAGTATGCCAGTGTTCAACAGTCATGTATTGGCTGATGCAACCTATCCTCTGCGTCGTTGGTTATTAACACCATATCGAGACAACGGTCACTTAGATGCTATCCAAATAAGATAAAACAATTACCACTCTTCGAATAGAGTTATTATTGAAAGGGCTTTTGGCCTCCTTAAAGGCAGATTTAGAAGGTTGAGGTACCTACATGCCCACACAGTTAATATGCCACACTGTTAATATTATAATGACTTGTTGTGTTCTTCACAACATTTGCATTCTTCAACATGACGAAATAAATGATTTTCTTGTTGATGATGGCAACAATGTAAATAACTTCAGATGTCAAGTTGGTCAGCAATTGGATGACAATGGGATTCAGAAAAGAAACGACGTTGCACAAACTCTTTAAATATGTTGATTACTGATAGAATGGAAATAAAACACAACAATTTTAAAATTGTATTTGAACAGTATTAAAATGACCAGTTTTCAATATTTAACAGTAATAAACATTTAACAATATCTTTTCTTTGTTTTTATTCACAGGTCAACAATCAACCATTGAAAACTGAACTTAAAGATACTTTTAAAAAGTATCACTTATTTGAACCAGTGATATCACCTAATTAACTCAGTGATATCACCCTTTCAAAATGAATGAGATATATAACCTATTCGAGTCAATGATATCACCTATTCGAATCAGTGATATTGTGTATTCCAATGAATAAATCACTGATTCGAATGATATCACTAATACAATTCAGTGATATCACTCATTTGCTTGAATTGATGATACCACTCAACTAATAGGAGATAATTTAATTGGATTAAAATATAACTACAGCTGTCGCCTTTTGGAGGTGACTTATATACCCCTGCTGACTAGGGTTTGGGTAAAGATAAACAAGAGGCCAAAGATCGGAGATGGTGACCTAGACCTTTGACCTCAAAACCAATAGGGGTTATTCCGATTTAAAATAATTTTCAAAAAGGGCCAATATCATGTCATGCTGATAATTTAAAAAAGTCCCATATCAATATCACTTATAGTTTTCAAGAAGTTTTCGATACCGATTTTTTTTAAATATTATTTTTTAGCCATGGCGACCATATTGAATTTCCGGCCGACATGAAATTTTGCTAGGTGAACTAGACATCAAGAGCAACATTTCCGTTTAGTTTCATGAACATGCTTCAAGTAGTTTCAGAGGAAGTAGTCGGTACAAACTTGTTTTTTTTAAATATGTATTTAGCTGTGGCGGCCATCTTGGCATTTTTTTGTTAGGATCAACTAGGCATCTTGGGCAACATTCCTGTAAACGTTTCATGAAAATCCATCCAGTAGTTTCAGAGTAGTAGTCGCTACAAGAAAACAGTATGGACAGACGGACAATGGATACCGCACAACGACATAAGCTCTGCTGATCTTTGACCAGGTTAACGTAAAAAGATAAACGTTACATCTTTGCTCAGTAGAGCTAAACATATAGACATATAACAAACAAATTGTAATGATATAAACTACTGTGGCCTCTGGCCAGTTAAAGACATATATAACAAATTGTAATGATATAAAAAGAATGTGCCCTCTGGCCAGTTATAGACATAACACACAAATTGAAATATGAAGTACTGATGCCTCTGTCTCGTTTTAACAAATAAATTGTAATGATATTAACTATTGTGGCCATTTGCCAGTCAAAAACATGCAAAGATGAATTTTAAAACAATGTACGAAATTAACCAGTGGTTCTACTTGAGCCATCAATATATGACTAACATCATATGGTTTTAACTATTAATGCTGAAACAAATAAATTATAAAATCAACTTGATGTAGCTTGTATGACATGGCGGTGGTATAAAACATATAGACCGTGAGCCATACACTTTTTTGTTACCATCTCAAGGGACAAATTCTTACTAGTACCATGTTTTTTGAGTACCTTATAGAGAAACAAAAAATCCATGATAGCAGTGTGAACAGGGTAGCTGATTCCTGTTATTAGAGTTATCTCCCCCTTTTAAGCAAAATTCTTGTTTCTTTAAAAAATCGTTTTCGCTGAATCTAGAAGAGCTACAGGTCTAATAGTTTGCATGTATTATACATTTAGAGTCCTCTACCAAGTATTTATAAAATGGTGATCCCAGGGTCAAATATGGCCCAGCCCCGGGGATAACATTCTTTCATACAGTTATATAGGAAATTTTAAAAATAAATAATTTTCTCTAAAACTGTAAGAGCTAGAGGTCCCATATTATGCATGAAGCATAAGCTTATGGTCCACTAGCAACTTTTTTAAAATGTTGACCCTGGGCTCATATTTGGCTCCGCTCCAGGGGTCATATATTTTCATAGAGTCATATAGAAACATCTTTAAACTCTCTTCTTTAAAATAAAACAAGAGCCAGAGGTCTACTATTTTGCATATTGTACAAGCTTATGGTTCTCTACCACTTTTGTTCAAATCGTGACTCTGTGTCCAACTATGGCCCGGTTCTGGGGTTAAAGTTTTACAAAGAGTTATATAAGAAAGTCCATAAAAATATTATTTTTCTGATACTACAAGAGCTAGAGGTCTAATACGATGCATGTAGCATAAGAGTATCGATCTCTACCAATTTATTTTGTTCAAATGGTGATCTTATGGTCAAATTTCGCCCGGTCCCGGGGGTCACATATTTACATAGAGTTATGTAGGAACTCTACAAACATCTTCTCTGAAACTACAAGAGCTAGAGGTGTAATAAGCTACATGTAGATTATAGTCCAGTACCAAATAATTTAAATGGTGTCCCTTGAATCAAGCCTGGAATCAAATTTGGCCCTGTCCCGGGGGTCACATTGTAACATTGAATTATATAGGAAAACATATTCAGACAGCTTTTCTGATACTTCAAAAGCTAAATAATAGTTCGCATGTACCATAAGCTTATGATCCTCCACCTAGTTTGTTCAAATGGCGACAATGGGGTCAAATATGGCCACTACGGGGGTCACAGTTTTACAGATTTATATAAAGAAATTGTTGTTGTTTTTGCTTAAAACATGAGAGTCCTTTGAGACAAGGCGAGTGGGTCTCTTGTTTATGGCTTGAAGTTGTACACTTTTCATAAAATCACTTCAAACGTTTTAAGCGAACTGAAATATATAGAGAATGTGACTTTTGATAAGTTATTCCACTATGTAGATGTAATGTATGCTACAATGCCTAGCACCTCCCTATAACTGACCAGCTGATAAGCTCCGCCTACGCATGCCTTGGATATGCACTCTGTATAGATTAAGTATGAGAATAGATTTAGTAACCAGAAGTATAACTTGTGTTTCATTTCTATCCCATGAATATTAACAATTACAAACATTACAGAAGACTTAACCATGTTTCGCATATTGAATAAATCCATGAACTAAAATCACAAAGTAGACCACTGCATTTTCGACAAATTGCAAAAAAACAAACAGAAAGGAAAAGAAAAGGCATTTTACGGTTTAACTGTTGATTTTTAGGTGTTTGTTATACAAATTTTAAAATAACCCGCCAAATTACAACAAAATTACCCTACAAAAACTCTATCCAGGTGTTCATCTCATATAATAATGTATATCTGTCGCTTAAAAGTATATGTTTATTCATGGGTTTTTGTAATATCCGTAAATGAATAAGTGTAAAGTGAATTATCCATTTTTGTTTTGTTTTTCGGGCTGGTTAAAGCTTTTTATATTGTATCTATAGAGTTTTGATTCTCAAACGATGTAACTTATTTATATACCTCGTGGTCGGTAGGTTTAGAAACGATGTACATATGTTGTAAAATGTGGCTGTTGTTGACGGGATAGCTACTTTAACTGCAGTAAACATCAGTAAACTAACCGTGATCACTAAATGCAGTCTATCTCAATGCACTGGGTACAGATTCTTATCTGGAAGCGTTTAATTATTTTATATATCTTATATGTATGTTATATTGTCACATTAAGTTATATTATTTAAATCAGATAATATGTACTGAGTATTCTTAAATGTCCTGTTTTATCAGAAGGCATCAAAACAGCTGGGCATACAAGGCTTGCAGGCATATTGCAACTACTCGACATACATGAACTTGATGCTAACTTGCTAGATAAGAGAGACCGTTGTGAACCCAGCTTCTTGGATATAACCTTTATGACGGATTAACATTTTAGTTGTATGTATTTTAATGCAGTCATCCTGCGTGAGCGCATACAGCCTGTTGATGCAGTGGATAGCACGGGGGACTTTAAATTCAGAGGACCTTGGTTCAAGCCTCACCGGAGAGAACAGTGAATTTTGTCGGTGTGTTCTTGGGCAAGACACTTTTACCCTCGTCCGTCGGATGGGGACGTAAACGAGGCGATCCCGTGTATCGCTTGTTTTTTTTCTCCCATCATGTTAAAGAAACATAGGTGTATATTCTTCAGTAGGGTAAATTCCTAAATGCCTATATATACAACACCACCACCCCCCCCCCCCCCCCCTCCCCCAACCCCAATACTCTAAATCAAGTATGGAGAACATCACAACCTATGTTTAGATACATATCCTAAGCAGGTGATATTGTAACAACTGCACCAATACCGTACTAACAAATAGTTGCCATGGTAAGTAGTTAGTAGTGATCTGGGTATCACCCTAAATATATTTCTTCGTCGACGCCGTGTGGTTCCCGGGCAAGAATATGACCACTGCATATCCAGGCATAGGGGTAAACTTTCCCCGAATTCGTGTTATTTTTGTCATTTTTGTTCATTATTTTCATCATGAAACATATATTGTTTCAGGTGCTACTTCAGTGGTGGCAGTGATCGCGGCTCCAGTGAAAAATGGAGTGTTTACTAGAGAATTTGCAGCAACTCTGCAGTTCTGCAGGTGGTTCTAGGCACATTCTGCAAATCTGTATCTAGTTGTTAATGAAGAGTGAGCCGGATCGAATGTTCATTCCTGTTGGCGCCATATAACATGTTTGTGTTGGTGCGCCGTAAACCCCCAATTCAAATCAATTCATCTTCGTCAATTCTTTTTTCAGTAACACAAAAATGGTTCGTGCAAATCCATATACTACTATTTATGCATTTCATATGCAGAATTCTTCATTGTGTTGTATATGGGTTGGGTAATTCAGGTGTAAAACTCCTTAAAATATGCATAAATTGTAAATAAAAGTATTAAAATAGACAACTTTTAAGATTTTCCGTTGCAATATACAATGTTTAATTCATGTATTTATGTGTAATACATAATCCAAATGTGTAATCATAATAAGTATTGCCATGACGCATACATCTAAAAAATACTTTTATTAAAAAACAACAACGTTAAACCGCATATTTCCTTTATCTAATGTGTCGTCTGTCCAATATATGTATATATCAGAACATGTTAATACTATTTATGTTGCAGTTACTTTGAGGAAGGCTTATACTTTCAGTTTTGCATGTGTCTCAACTTATCAGGTTTACTGAACACATATGTGCAATGCCATGAACATTGCTTAGTACTTAATTTCATCAATATATCATAACAATCCCTTATTCATATTATAATATTATTTAAACCATGTAGAAAGGGTGTAAATTACTGATTCTTACAAGTTTACACAAATATTGTAAAAAATATTAACACTAAATGCATAAAAATGTGTCAATTTGGGGTAACTTGGTGGGGTAAATTGACTTCTAATTTGAAGCAAAATAGAGATTTTAAACTGAATTCAGTGCTAAAAAGAGCTTATTTACGCTTTATGTAACTTAATGAATTGTAAACTTAAGTGCATCTTTAAAAAGTAAATCAATAATTATTCACACAAGCATGACATTCAAAAATGAACATCAAAAACTTATACGAAATCCCTACAATGATAACCTATTAATGTTCGATTTTTTTTTATATAAGCTACCTGTTCCAAATTGCTATCATGGAAAAATGTAATCTATATACATTTCTCTTTTCAAAAAGTGATGGTAGAATTTGTCCCTTGAGATGGTAACAATATCGAAAAATTTGGGTCCTGGCTCAAGGCCTAATACTAGTAAACAACTAAATCATCCTGTGCTTGAGCAAGGGGTGACAATATGATTATTCTGTAGTCACCTAGTTCAGAGTCTGAAAAACACACAGTTGCCTCACTGTCGTAATATTCATCGTCCAAAGTTAATATATTGCCAAATGTAATTGCCTCCGTATTTATATCATCTGAAAAGAACATTAACATGATAGTTTATATTTTTAAGATTTCTTGACAGCAGTCAGCAGAAGTTGGATATATATATAAACTACTGTATCCATTATTGTTGAAGAAAGGTATACCTAGGACATTGTCTAGATACAAACATTCCTGCCAAGTTTCGAGTTTGTAGTGCCAGTTGTTCTTGAGTTATCGCGAAGCCAAGATTTCGGGACAGACCGACCGTCGACATTTGCAAAGCAATGTGCTCCCTCACTCCCTTCGAATGTGGTGGATGATATATAAAAGAATTTCAAAGAAGAAACATATGCCTTAGAAATGAAAGTTTATGTTTGTTTGTTTGCATGGTGTTTTATGCCATTTACCAACACATCAAGTTTTACTAGTACAGGAAGACCTCAGTTACCCTGAGTAGTACTCATATCTTACTGCCAAACTTTCTCACATATAAAATCGTGTGGCACGAGCAAGACTGGAACCTGCATGGTCTTATAGCGTTGAGAGGTCCGTGATCTTGAGACAGAGTTTTAGACCACTAAGCTACATAGGACTCCAAAAGGTATGTACAAACGGACGTTTGGAACCAGATATACTACTTTGTGCCTAAAACAGTAGAACACATTTTTACCAAAGCTTTAAGAATAAACGTGGTCAACACTTTTTGAAAGGTAGCCAATTTGTACAAACATCGAAGTTGACTTGTAATATTAAAAATGGCTTCTTTACGCTTAATAATTATTTAGCATTGATCAGTCTCTATATCAGAGATTTTTTTTCTGTGTTGTTTCTCACCTCACCTTCTAAACGCCTTATTTCTTCTTTGTCATATATGTTTTCAAAGTATCCAGAGCTTTAGCAGCAATGTTTCTCCTCCTGTTAAATTTAGGACTAGACTGAGAAGGTCTATGTTGTTCTTTTTTTTTCCATCATGTTGTTCGTTTTCCCCATCACATGTTTGGTCTTTGGTTATTTCACAGCATCCAGCTGATGCTGTTGCAATATAAATTATAACTGGGCTATTCTCTTATAATTGGTCTAGTTCCCGTTCAAATTCAAAACTGGCTGGGGCATTACCAGATTTTGTATTAGCATCTTCTACTTTTTTGTATGACCTCATTAAAGTCTTCCATCTACCAGTTACTTGCTACACGGTAAATTTATATCCAGTCTGGTTCATTTCCATTGTTATTTCAGAAATAGAATCTTTTTTCTTCTAATATATCCCCTTATCTTTACTGTTCTCTGTTGTGGAATATAGGTCTATCAGACAAAGTGTTGCCCCTCTATCCCTTAACACTGTTTTTGCTGATATGTGCTCTGTTTCTTCAATGGGATGGCAACTCGTCGGCACTGCTGGTCTGAAGATACGAAGAATGTTGGGAAACTGAAAATAATAATGACATTCAATCCTTTAATAAACATCATTATCAGCACTTAGGGATGTATGTATTTTTATTTATAACCTTTCTGTGGGTGAAAGTTTCTCAGTGAAAGAATATTCATAATCTTAAATATTAACCGAACACGAAAAATAACTGTGACGTCAACCGCCGATTACGTCCAATAAAGCGAATAATTCTGATTATCTGAATAAAACTGATATGTTTTAATAATGTAATAAATAGAATATATTACTGCTGGGATCGATTATTGGGTAATCCTTCACTCAATGGTAGACGTTTGTTTGTTTTTATCACTCATTCGCATACACTCCTTCTAGAAAAAAGCCACACGTCTACCATCTCGCGAAGCATTTCCCTATAATCGATCCCAGAAGTTAAATAATCTCCACAAATTACCCTTTATGATCCACAAGACAGAACTCCTTAACAAGTTAAAAATGTACAGTTGAATCCTGTTATTTCAAAGATTTTCCCCGCTGATTTAAGAAGCTTAGAACGAAACACATAAAACTCTACAGTTTCATCAAAATCAGACTCACTAAACTATGACCCATTAACCATAAAATTTACTTATTGTAAATGAAATAGTTTGGTCTGGAGAACAAGAACACTAAGCTAGTTGTGTTGTATAAATCACTAATAGCAATTATTCTGATGCTTAAAGGCTCTTATAAATTCTTGTTTTGTGATAGAAGTACAGTTTATTTGAATTATATGAAATATAATCCTCTTTAAATTCATATTTATGATTTTGCAACAAAACGCAGCCGAGTCGTCCAGTTTTCCAGACCAAACACTATCATTAACAATAATTTACTGAAATGTTAATGCGGCTTCATTTAAAGCATATTATATCCATATTTTATATAAAACTGAAGAACTTATGATAGTTTTCAGTTGGATTGACATCCATTAATCGTTTAGATTGCCTTCAGTCCCTTTAATTATGCTTGAGTACTTTCATTGTGGCTTTCTAGTCTATTGTTTTTTTGTATTATATTTACACGAGCATATTTGTGTTTTACTTATATTGCCTATTGATGCTGCCTTGTTGGTTAGAGATTAGATCATGGCGGGGAATTCTTTATTTACACTGTCCTGTTTTAATGGGATGACAGTAGGGTAAGTGTGAGGTTTAGTGCACCCTAGAACCGGTTTAAACCCCCAGTGGCCTTTGTTGCCACTGACCGTTCCAAGGCGGTAGCCCTATTGTCAACCCTTTTGTATTTGTGATGTCGTTTGCATTTTCTATTACTTTTGCCTTCTCGTCTGTCTATTTGCGTGTTTGTTTTTGTGTTTTGTGGTTGACTGTCGTCCTCGAATGCTGCTTTCCCTGTCCAATATTTTTATCTGTCTTATATACAAATAACAGGAGGAAGACAGAGTAATGGAAAATGGACAATAAAATATTGATAATAGGACAAGTGTACAGTTGTGTGCACTCTACTTGCAACCCGATTTTAACACCCATGCAGTGTTGCTTTTGCCACCTTTTAATTTATGAAATATGCCAAAAACATAAAAATCTTTACCTATCTCTTCATTTCGAAATTGTATTAGCTCCTGTACTGTTTTGAATCCTTCTGCTTTCACTGCTGCATCTTTAAGAGAAAATAATTTTATAATATATATATATATACGGTTCTTATGAATGAGGCGCATCCGTGCAGTGATTTTTGGGCTGTTTTTATAGCCGTTATTGGTTCATATTCCTAATGCCAAAACATATATTTTTTCCCCAATTTCGCGACAAAAATTCCCAACTGAAAGAAAAAAAAAAAAACACAGAAAGTATCAAAAGTTTGACAAGTTCTGAGTACATAATACTATTAAATGCCTCTGTTGATCTTGTTGTACTGTAAACAGTATGACAGATACAATTATGAAATTAATGTTTTATTGTTTTCATTCCCAATTTTATGAAACATCGCGCTATAAATTCACAAATGCGAAGGTATGGGTTATGTTCCCCCAATATAGGACAAAAAACTCTGCCGTTGTCTACGGGTTAACGACGCTGTGTTAGAAACCTTCTCGACTCCCATCGCTGCGGGTTCGAATCCCACTGGGAGCTCGACTTGTAATGTAAGTGAGAAAGTGTGGACTCTTACAGATGGCGGGAGGTGTACACTATACAGTACTGGTTCTACCAAGGAATAACCTCCACCATAAAAACTGACCGTCATACATAGCCTAAATTGTGCTGGAAAAATTATGTTAAACACCAAACAAACTTATCTATGGTTACTAGACACTAAACACTTATTTGTGTCCAAAATGATATATAGGGTCCTATAGAAACTACAGCGTCCGAACGCAATGGCATCGTAGGTCCGCACTGTACTGCAAACAAGGACTTGAAACTACAATGAAAGAGACAAAAAACAACAGAAAGGGTGGTGAAGACAGGGCTACTGACTTGGAACGGTCAGTAGGCAATAAGACCTACTGGTTAGCTTGAATCGATTTTATATGCGCACAATCCACGCTATTATCCTGTCTTCAGCGCCCAAATAGACAATACAGTGTAAACAAAGCTAAATCCCATCAAAAGGAAATCCTAACAATAAAGTCCACATCCAGAGAAACCAACTAAAGATATACATACAAAATAATAAACATCTCAGGATGTATCCAGAATCGTACTGAACAACCATAGTAGTTGCAGCTAAAGAGAAGACCAATCTATGGTACGACCAGAAAACCCGAGGGACGAAAGCTCATGCACCCACCTTCCTTAGTTGGGGTTTCAGTAGGTACAATCATAGAGTCCCAAAAGGTAGTCCAGTCATCGCACAAGTGAAAAGTGAAGCGTAATGACTGACTGTAGAGCGGTCAATCACTAAACATGCAGTGCGCTGTAAAACCAAGGGGTTATATCCTTTTCTGACGAACTTCCTGATTAAATTTGTAAAGCGGTCAGGAAACCCGTCAGACCCCTTTAACTTTCGAAGTTTATAGACCACATCTCTATAAAATGAGGGTTGTGATATGCCTAGTCGCAGAAGTGTTTTAAGGTTGGTGTTGTACTTTTCCAGCAGCCCTCGTTGCGGCGGTAGCATTTAGAGAAATATCTACGTAGTTTGTGATAACGAAAACCCTGCTGAAGAAGTTTACTTGTAATAACTTGATTACGATCATTGAAGTCTATAACATCATTACACGCTCTAGCAAATCGAATGAGCTGGGAGATATACACCCCATATGTGGTAGCACGAGGTACATCTCCATCCAGGTGTGGATAGTTAACGATGTTAAAATTGAAATCATCTCTCTTATCATAGATTTTAGTATGAATACAATCATTTGAAATCGAGAGATAAAGATCGAGAAATGATGCTACAGTATCCGAACTGTTGGCTTTATTCAACGTGAGCTCTGGTGGATAAATGTTAGTAACCATATGAGCAAAGAACGGATTATCAATATTGAGTATGTCATCAAGATACCGAGAAGTATTATTAAAGGCATCAATAATTTCTCCCTGGCTAGCAGGTGACAAACTCAACATAAAATCTCTTTCATAGCAGTACAAAAACAAATCTGCAACAAGTGGCGCAGAGTTAGTACCCATAGGAATACCAACAACCTGGCGGTAAATAGTTTTACCGTATCTTATAAAGATGTTATCCAGAAGAAAAGATAAGGCTCTACAAACATCAGTACAAGTCCACATATTAAAAAAGTTGTACCTTCTCTAGCAAATGTCTTCTGAATAAGCTGAAGCAATTTTTCTTTGATAAGATGATGTGGTAGTGTAGTATACAGTGTAGAAAAGTCGTAGGTGCTTAGAGAAGAGGCATGAAAATGCTTACACCGTAGTTTGTCAAGAACTTCTCCAGAGTGCTTTGTAAGGAATTTTGTGAAGTGTGGGTATCCAGTACATTGTAGGGAGCTTCGTCTGCTTACTAATTACAGAAACCTTTATAGTCTCCATAAATGTCACATGCTGGGAAACAATGTCCGTCTCCAGCAGAGGTATAGTAACATAAGCAGAAGTGCTCGCTAGCTCAGCATTCAAAGTATTGATATAATGTAGTCGTCAGACAATAATTATATTGTTGGAAGCTTTGTCTGCTGGAACTAGAGCAAATTTAGTATGTAAATTCTGAATACCCTTCTTAAGGTGTCGTAAATTGTGAGTGGAAGACCGTGGAAGCAGGGATGGATTTGATTCGTAAAACAAAATACGTAATTCAACAATTTCTGAAATAGTTTTCATCCAAGCAGTAAGTGCATGTTTATCTGCTTTTTCTCGCCTACACCACTTTGTACAGAAATCCGTTAAAGAACCCGCAATTTCATTGCGACAGGCATTAAAATTAATATCAGATGGAAGGCGATACTTAGGCCCTTTGGCAATTAAATGCCGAATCCTCTTATCCTCAATTACATCAAGATTTCCAGTAAGAATGTGACCGGCAGGTTCGTAACAAAATTTAGAATTTCGACAATCTCAATCAGTAGGAATAGATGTCTCGATCTCAAGATCAGAAATGATCCTATTATAATTGAAAATAAGATTTCTAGTAGATTTCTTATACTTGTAACATATAACAGGAGTCTCAATATTCTTGAAATACTTTGGAATTTTGTCAGTCACCCGCATATCATTAAAAATACCGGCTAAATTAATGAAATCGATGCCTTTATCAACATAAGTTATCTTCAAAAAATGCCTTTGATGGTCAGATGGAGCATCTATATGTGGACGCAAAATATGTTGCGTGTAACTTTGAATAATATATGCAACCTCATATAATGGATTAGTACGGACATAAATGGCATCCGCTTCTTCGTCAAGTTTCTGTAAGCAAGAAAAAGACAGACTGACTACTTTGCTAAGGAGGGCGTGTCTACATGATTTTTTATAAATAGAATAAAGGTCTGCAACAGTAAAGACTTTCTTAAATTTACGTTTAAGATTATGGTTCTTCCGGAGACCATGTGACCGTCGTTTACGTTTACGAATAGACAATATGCTAAAAGGATCTATATCTGGGGTATTGGAAATGTTTCCTTCTTGATAAATGTTATCGTTTAACCCTAATGGATAAGGAGTTTGTAAATGCTTTATCCATTTGAGTTGAGCAATATATCTAGCTTGTATCTTGTAACCTTTGGTAGCAGTATTATCAAATTCAATATATTCCACGGGCTGAATGCTAACATCATCTATGGAATGCCCCGAATCCCCAAAGTGTGTATAAAGAAAGCTTTTTAATCGTTTCGATAAATGTTCAAGAAAACGAACTTTCATGGATCGACCAGTTTGGCCTACATATTGTATACCACATTTAGGATGATTTCAGGTCAAAACATAAACGATATTACTTGACGATCAGTTAATGTCTGAAGGTATACTGACACTAAACTCTCTACCATTGGTAGTGGACTTAATAGTGGACTTTTGCGACAAGTATTTACATGCACTACACCTTTTCGAGTTGCACTTAAGGATAGAGGGATAGAACGTACGTCTACTGTTTAACTTATTAACATTAACTGGTGGTCTAACTTTATATCGATTAAGTACAGAAGTTTTAAGTGGTGTTAATTTAATAGAAGCAGTATTTCTGAATATAGAATTAGTGCCAGGAATATGAACGGTAGATGCCGAATGAAGATTAATTCGTGATAAATTGATCTATAATTTACGTGTAAAAATATTAGAATTTCCCTGGTGAAGATAAACAGTAGACACAGAGTGAAGTTTAAGAGGAGAAAAAATGACTTTTGGTGTTCTTAATATACGACTCATGTTTTTATAAGGTGTAAACTGTTAAAAGTACAGCGCAAAACCACGCTAAAACAACGTCGAACGTCGCCATCTCTATTTGATGGGTGAAAATAACAACATTGATCACATGCACGGGGAGATGTTTTACCACCGCCACACTGCACAAGTGACACAGTCGTAAATGCAAAATGATTTATAGGGTCCTATAGAAACCACAGCGTCCAAACCACGTACACATAACATGGAAAATATAATATTCAGTGTTCTCCACAGGTTTTTGCAGTAGCAAGTAAAACAATTTAAAAGAAATAGACAGTAACAATGGACAAAGCTAAAGCCATGCGGTGATGTTGGTGAATTTTAAAGAAATGGTCAAACTGTAAGACAAACACTCTGGGTTTTAGTTGCATATTGTTCACAACCTGTTGCATTTGTATACAATTTATTCAGAGCTACAAATAAGCTTTTTGATCAATTGAGTATGTTTCCCATTGCTATTTATGTAAAGGCACTAACCCACATATAACGGCAAAATTATACTACAAAACCGTATTAAAACTCGTTCCAAGGCGATAGCCCTATTGTCAACCCTTTTGTGTTTATGATGTCTAATTTGGCATTTTGTTCATCTTTAAAGTTGTTCTTTGTTTCTGTGTGTGTTTGTGGTTGACTGTCGTCATTGAATGCTACTTTTCCTGATCGATTTTTATAACCATATCTATGCAGGTGCTCAAGTGATATATAAAATATGTATGTGCCGATTAAAAGTATAGCTTTATTCAGGTACTTAAATTACCCGTGTTTGAATATGGGTAAAAATAAATTATGAGTTGGTAACTCCTACTAGTAATTCGACGCTCCTGTTGTGGGTTTTGCCCTGGCTGGTAAACCCCAGTTATTTTGTGCCTATTGACTTCACATTCTAAAAATATCTGAGATATATATATATATACCTCAGTAGGTTTAGAAATAGTATACATATGTTGTAAAGTTTGCCTGTTGATGTTGGCATTGGGACTTTAATTGGGTATTTCATGATCTCAATTGGGTAAAATAAAAAATAAAACAGTCTGCGACATTGCTTTGGGGTGTCAGTATACTATTATTATATACAAAGTCTAATAACATTAACTTCTTTTACAATAAGCTTTATAAAACTTGACGGTGACTTGGTGTCCCTTCAACAACTCATAGATTGCTCAATTTGCATAGTTTTTTTATCATTTGAAAATATTTGTTTTGTTATTTGTACCCGTTATTTAGATTTTAATTGGGTATTTTGACATTTTTAATTGCATATTTAAGAAAGATAGATATATATTTTATCGAATTAAACTTTTACAGTTTCTCACCATTACATACATAATTTAAATACGTACTAATAATCACATGACAGGTTACACATATTTCTACACACTCACTTATAGTTCAATTTTCAATACTCCTTGATTACTCGTAGATCATATGAATCACACATTTTAATCAATAATCCAAGGATATAAAAACAAAAGGAATTATATATCAAATAACAATTTATGTGAGGATGTACTTGAATAAATTTTAAGAAATAATATTTGGAATAGAACATCTGACAGTAAACGCCTCTGACGAATATTTACTTAAATTAAAAAATTCTGTCATCTTTGAAGATTGTAGAAGTGTTACAAATTTAAACATATTGGGCCTTTGTATGTATTATTTTCTGATATATTTCTTTCTAATATCATTATAAGCTGTACAAATTAAAACAAAGTGAAATTCGTCTTCAATTTCAGTTGAATTACATATTTGACAAACTCTTTCATTTCTTTATAGCCTTTGTCTTGCATAACGACCTGTCTCAATTCTTAAGCTATGTGAAGATAAACGTAATTTAGTAAAAACACTTCGTAATGTTTTTGTACATAAAATATTCAGATAGTTTTCATATCCAAAATTATCGTTAACATGTCTATACAAACTTGATAATACTCTATTTCCTTGTAGATCGGTGTTCCATTTTTGAATGAAGCAATCCACTAACCTCTGTTTAAAGCTAGATATAAAATATTGATGGTTCACCCTTAAAGGATCATCACATACATACATTCATAAAGCCATATAACCAATTGTTTAAACCACTTTCACAATCAGATAATGAAGATTTGTATATAGATGATAAAATTATATTTTCTGTTGTAACTAATTTCAACCAATATCTAACTATTCTAGTATATCTGGTGATAAATAATGGATAACGTCCCAATTCACCGTAAACACCAGCATTATTTGTTGTCAGTTTTACTCCTAGAATATTTTTACAAAACTTGAGATGAATTCTCTCTATCTCCTTCGATTTTGTGAAACCACACACTTCACGGCCGTAACTGAGTATTGATGAGACAAACGCATCAAATAATTGAAGGGATGTTTTTGGTTTTAGTTCAGTTTTTCTTATGTTTGCAGTTAACAGATTCATAGCTTTTAATGCCCGTTGATTTAACGTATACGACCCATTGTAGTTAAATACAACTCCAAGATAATTAAAATCACCAGAAACCTCTAATAATGCTCCGTTATAAGACAACTTTTCATCAACGGTTACTCTATCACTTTTACAAAAAGCTATAACCTTTGTTTTTTCAGTATTTACTTCCAGGCCACAAGTTTCACAATATTCATATAGACGATTTAAGCTCATTTGCAGAATATGCGGAGTATTACCTGTTAACACTGTATCATCAGCAAAAAGCAGCAAAATTAAAGAAATGTCATCTAATGATAAACCACTGTCTATACTATTTTGCAAATATAACTCTAAATCTTCAATAAAGAATGCAAACATGATCGGAGACATTATCTCCCCTTGCTTCAAACCGACTGAAATCTCGAAAACATCCGAGAAAGAACCGCAGTATTTAATGCATGATTTGACATTGTTATGCATAGAACGAATTATTCTTAGCAGTTTCCCGTTAATACCAAATTTATATAACTTTAACCACATTGCATTTCTATAAATAAAATCAAACGCTTTTTTGAGGTCTATAAAAGCACAATAAAGCCGTTTTTTATTGTTTAGAATTTTTTCAATTATACTATGAAGTGCGAAAATCTACCGTTGATCTGCCTTTCATAAAGCCGAATTGTGCGTCCTATACAGTATTATTAATCTCACACCATTTATTAATCCGGGTGTTCAAAATACTTGTAAAATGTTTTCCCATACAACTTACTAGAGTTATTCCCCTGTAGTTATTAGCCATGTTCTTATCACCTCGCTTGTGCAAGGGGATTATAAAACCTTCAGTCCATTCATCCGGAAAATATCCTGAATCAAATATTATGTTAAAAATGTCAGTTATAAGCGCAGATAAAATATCGCAAGTTGAGATAAAGTATTCATTTAAAATATTATCTCCAGAAACTTTGTTTTTGTTCAAGGCACGAATTGCCGACTCAACTTCGCTTACAGTAATCTGTTTATCGAGTTCTTCAAATATTGCATCGCCATCATTCAAATTATGATTATTATTAAAATCCTCAGCTTCTTCTGAAACAGACACTTTTATATCCTTAAATAGATAGATTTATAAAGTATGAACTAAATTCATCCATAGAAATATCAGGATTGTTACGTTTTCTTTTAATAAATAGTTTCCAAAACTTACGTAGTTTAGAATGGCGCATTTTTTCTAATTCTTTCATTTGTTTAAATTTGTACGATCGTTTCTTTTTCTGAATTAATTTATTGTAAATCAATTTAGTGTTAGCCAGTAACACCCTATCTTCGCCCTACTTGATCTGTTAAAGTTGAATAATACCTCTTTGTAACGTGTTTTAGCAAGAACACATTTATCATTGAACCATTTATTAGTATCGCTACTGTACTTGATAAGACGGCGTCAAGATATTCTGTTTTTTTAAACATCTCGTTTTGTATTTGTAAATTGTATTATAAGGTTATTTATACTATTCATATCATCTTTGATTACATTATCAAGATAAGTATTGAAAAGTGGCAATTTACTTATTATACCTCTACGAAATGTTTCTTTGTATGTATTGTCCCACTTCGTATTTTCAAGATTTATTATGCTACTTTTACAGTTATGGCTATTACCCTTCATAGCAAACGATAACGGTGCATGGTCACTGAATTCATTGAAGTCTCCTATTTGAAAATCACTCACCATCGAAAAATCACATTCTTTCAATAACAGATAATCACGATACACCCGTTTCTACTCACATACGTTGCAGAACCCACGCCGAAATCATACCCTAACCTACCACTGGCTATTCTACATGACGTAGCCTTACAAAGATCAAGTAATTTTGTTCCCTGTGCATTTATTGCCGAGTCCTGTGACACTCTAATTAAAGGATTATCTGGTATATAGTCACTACAATCGATATAATTAACGGTTCGATCAAAGAGAATATAATCGTTTCTATTAGCTACCCTTGCATTGCAATTACAACAATGAATGTACTACCTAATGAATCAAAGTAAGGTACGTCCTCCTGTAATAATTGAAAAAGATCAGCATTAACAATGTTAACTGCTGGCGAGTCATCGCCCCACAAATATACACCGCACAAGAAAATATCGTCTTTGTTACCGAAGAAGTATTTATCTATTTTAAGCCAGATTATCGTGTCGTGGTGATTTTTCACAATAGTGATACCCTTTTTGAGTGATTTTCTAGTACGGAAAAACACCAATGGGTGTAGATACGTGAACGGGACATAATACTTGACCATTACATAAGTAGATCCTTTAACGTCTGTATATTATTGGTATTATTAAAAAGACTATTGGCTTCCGGTTTATTTCCGACGCGCATGCGCAGATTCGGTATTTCGGTTTTAATGAACGCCATTTTTCTTTGGTGTACAGTAGGTCGACGTTATTTGACATTTGAAACCATTGCAATCGTGATAACCGTTGGCCAGAAGTTTTTTTGGACGAAAGGTAAGTATGGCATTTAAGTGTTTGCAGGTGTTGTGGTAATATTTTAGTAGAAAAGTAGGTCACGCTTCACGTGGCTGTTCACAAGACAAGTTCATGTGAATATGGCTGTGTGCAGCGTATCAACGTGTGCGTATTGACGTCATTTTCATTGAGCATTTTAAACTTATTGCATACATGTTCGTGGGTACCGGTTGTGGAAAAGTTCGTGACGGAAGGAAGGTACGGGTTTATGTTGCTAGTGTTGAGGCAACGTATTGAATAGAGCTAGTTGAAAGTAGGTCACAGGCGTTCAACTGAATATAATTTTGGAGACGCTCTGCACACCGAGTACCAGCTCACATTAATTGATCTGCTCAGTCCCACAGAAACGTAAATTGCCCAGTACCAGCTACGTAACCCCACGCCGGAGTATATATATACATTAAGCGTCTCACGCAACTGCGTGCTCAGTAATTTGTTTGGTATTTGAGCAAGTGTGGGTCTCAAAATTACCCTAGAAGGAATGGACAGGTAGGCCTTTATTGCACTATTAAACTGTAGTAACTTCGAAGGCAAAAGTTATCAAAATATCAGCCTATTCTTAAACATGACTCGAACGTTTGTGTGTCAATTTAGTATTTACTAGCGAACGCGAAACTGGGAACCAGTCAAAATTGAACCATATCTACTTCCGACACGGAAGTAAATGTATGAAGTTTTGAATATGAGAAAGTTAAACCGTTTATTGAACAACAAATGAATGGAATAAAACAATACAGACTTACATCCATCACATTAACTGAAAACTATTTGAAATAAATCATTAATTTCAGGTTGGGAGGAGGCGTGGCACAGGAAATTGCATCTTTTGATTATTACCTTTATCATAGATATACAGGTAGATCTATGCCTTTATAGAACTGTTACTATAATTATTTATGAAGGACTGTAACGGACAATTTAGTGATATTTTTACTGAGGTGAAGTAGATGTTTACAAATGTATCAAATACATACACCTTGTACACTGTCGTGTGCAGAAATATATTTCATATCTGACAATACTACTCTTCCTACGACTTGTCAACCCGCCGAGATATCGAAGTCAAAAGTCACCCTTAAATATACTCATCATTTGTCTGATCTTGTCTGGAAATCCGGTCAACATTCCAGAATAACGTATCAGTCATTTTCGGCAGTCGGATGCAATTGAGTTATTGCGATTGAACTACTGACGTCATTATGTTCTGCATTATGACACTCAGTATCTCTAATACATCACTATGATCAGATTGCCGAAAATAGCAGAAACATAATTTTGGAAAAAGGGTCACACTAGCATGACTAGTAAGACATAACCAATATGGTGACATTCGATATACATTTAAGTTAATGCTGCGGAGTAGTGTACGAGATGTTGCGAATGGATTATGTTTTGTCTTGGTCTTAGAAACAGGACACATTTCCGATATATTCTGGAAGAAATCAATCAATTAAATCATTATTCAAAGCACCTTGGAATGAAACTTGCTTACGAAATACATTATGTAATAAGTTTTTGGGTGCTGATTATCTCTGAACCGATGCAGTTTCGAAATGTTTGTGTCAGACATGAATAATAGGTAACATATAGAGAAAGTGTTTACAATCATGTGACTGACTACATAATCTTTAAAATGGCCGACATAGTTAGTATAAATATTCATGTTTTGAAAACAAGCGAGTGTATTATTCGCTATTGTAAGACAATTAAATGAAAACAACATATGAGTTTGTTGCAGTCTTCGAAATTAGCCGGAAGCCCACAGTCAGTAAAAAACATGTCGAGCGTGTAAATTTTGCAAGCGGACATGTTAAGAATTAGACGAAAATGCCAAAATGAATCGGAACGAAATCAGACCCAAAAATTAACGACTTAGATTTATTTTGTTTATACATCGCCGGAAACAACTCTCGGTTTCAGAACAGACTGGTTTTCAATGTTATTTGCTGTTTTTGAACGACGTTGGGCACGAAGGAGCAATATTTAGTATGAATCAATACCGCGATGTAAACCCGACTGTTAATGAACTGAATTATTGCGAAAGCGTGACCCGGTCGAAAAAAGCAATGCAGACTCAAACAAAACAACTTATGAAATAAACAGAACCCGTAACTTTCAGACCCAATGACTGAGAATAAAGTGTCAAAATAATCAAGTTCTTTATTTTATTTGTGATATTATTCTATAGAAAATGTAACTTTCTATGACAATATACATATTTGTCTAAAAATAACACTCAAATTACACTTAAACAATTCGGGTCAGTAGAAATGTGTTCGGCTAGTAATTTTTTGTAAGTCACATGCTAGTAGTTCAAAATATTTTTCAGATTATTTTAAAGAATAAATGTTATAATGGTTTTGCATTCTGCTTCAAAATTTGACTTTATTAAACTTGCATTGTTAATTTTCAATGCTGATTTTCACTCCCAATATTATTTTCAGTGCTGATTTCCTAAATTATAATACTCCCAAAAATTGCTTATCTGGAGTTCTGAAATAAAGTTGTTTTTTTTTTTTAATAATATCAGAAAATATGCCCTATTGTTTACATAGATTCCATAAAAATCATAAAAAATCATCTCTAAATCAGAAATACACCCCTAAATGTCTATGTAACTTGCCCCAGATTCAGGTTTGCCCCTAATTTTGTCATTAATTTACGGTTTAATTTCTTCTGTACTAGAAACCAATGAACATTACTATGTGAGTTTGTTAAAGGAAGACAATCCAACGATTTCTTTAAAAACAAATTGTACTGCCTGCGTAGCACGGCAGATCTTTAGGGATCACTTTGACCATCGTCGTCGTCGTCGTCGCCCATCAGAGTTAAATCTGCAACCTAACCTTGGCCATAATAACTTCAAAAGTATTTGGCCTATGTTCATAAAACTTCACACAGATCTTCATCTTACCCCATCAAATGTGTTAAACATGACATATAACTTAATGACTTTCAATTTGGCAGAGTTATGCCTCTTTTTATAGTTAGTTTGTACATGCTGAAATAAGCTCAAGGCAAGTGACCCCTCAAGGCAAGTGACCCAAGTTTTCTGTGAAACATCCTTCTAGTTTTGTGTCAATTGATTTCATAACTTACCTTTACAGTCCGACTCGTGGGCAGTAACTAGTGTTGCAAAACTTTGAAAATACATTATCCCTCATCTGATTTTGTAAACAACCGATGATTTATTTCCAACCAACGACTTTGTGTCAAGCACTATTGACTTTTTTGTGTAATATGTTACCATCACTTTTGCATTAAATCACCCGATGAACACAGCCGTTAATTAAAATAACTGATTTAAAATGTATGCTCTGTTAAAAAGGTATACAAGCTTGCTTAACTCTTGCGTTTACATGTTCTAGTAAATTGTTAAACAGATCCATATTTGATTTTCAGACGTTTAATGCAGTAAATCACAAGTTTTTGTTTGTTTTAGCTCTACTGATCAAAGATCAGCAGAGCATTGGCCGTGGTGCAGTATCCGTTCGTGAATTTATTTTTGTAGCGACTACATCTCCGAAACTCATGGATGGATTTGTATGAAGTTTTACAGGAATGTAGCCCATGATGCCTTTTTATTTGTGCAAATAATCACATTGATGTAAAGTCCAAGATGGACTTCTTGAACACCATAAGTGATATTGATATGGGCCTTTTTCTAAAATGATTAACATGACATGATGTTGGTCGTTGTCGACATGGCACCCAGTGGCCATCTTTGTTTACATAGAGTTATATAGTAAAGATTTGTAGCGACTACTCCTCTGAAACTACTGGACAAATTTGCATGAACCTTCACAGGAATGTTGCTCTTGATGTCTAGTTGATCCTAGCAACATTTTAGGTCTGCTGGAAGTTCAAGATGGCCACCACGAATATTAATAGATTAAAAAAAAGTTTGTAGCGACTACTTCTTGAAAACTTTAAGTGATATTGATATGGAACTTTTTTAAAATGATCAGCATGACATGATGTTGATTCTTGTCGATTTTTTTTTTGATTCGATATCAAACATGGCCGCAAGCAGCCATCTTTGTTTACATAGAGTAATATAAAAAAAACTGGTAGCGACTACTTTGAAATTACTTGACGGATTTTCATGAAACTTCACAGTAATGTTGCTCTTGATGGTAGGCCGGGATTTCAAGATGGTCGCCAAGGCTAAAAATAGATTTAAAAAAAAACAAGTTTGTAGCACATACTTTTTGAAAAATATAAGTGATATTGATATGGGATTTGTTCTAAAATGATCAGCATGACATGATGTTGGTCCTTGTCGAAAATCATTTTATTCGTCATTAAATATGGCCATCATTGTTTACACCAGAGTTATGGCCCCTTTTTCATAAAATTTTACTTTTTACACTGATTGTTTTCAGTGAGGTCATCCGTGTCCCATGGACACATTTCTAGTTTTTCATTATTTCTAACTATAGATACCATTGATATATTTATATAAAAATACAGACTAGTAAACTTAGACTAATAGTAAAGTAATTGATTACAAATAACTATCACCCTGTGTGGTTGCTGGGGTAGAATACAACCACTGCAAATTGTGCATAAGTCATAGGGGATCCCACCACGTCATAGGGGATCCCCCACGTTATATTCATTTTGGCCTTTTTTATCATACTCATTCAAGATCTTTATCATGACACCGCGTATGGAAACGTTGCTTCATTGTAAATGAAGTGTCTACTATAGAATACGGTTCTTAGGTTATACTGTTCCAGGCCCATTTTCCATATTTTTTTATTTTGATGTATAAAATTATATAGAATGAGCCTTGCATATTCATTCCTGTTAGGCGTTATGTAACCTTTCATGTTTTTTGGGACACCGCAAAACCCAGTTGAAATGGTACAAAAAACAATTAATTAGAATAATATTAAATATATTCATCGTAAAGTCGTATAAAATGCATTGTGGCGCAAGAAAATAACCAGGAAATATTGTATTTATGAGTTTCCAATATCCAAAAATAGAAAGATTACCATTTTCCTCTAAACTTACTGAATATTTCTGGACAAAAATGACCTAAACATAGAAATAGATGCACCCATTACCTCTGTAATTTCTACATGGCCAAATTTTGACGCAAAGTATCTTCGCGTAAGTCATTTTTCATGTAACTGAATTCCACTCCAAGTAGTTTATCATCAAACTCTGCATAAGTACGCGATTTCACTCGCTCGAAATTAAATAATAAAGTGTGGGTTTTGAATGAGCCGAATAAATTCCGTCATGAAAAATTGTAATAACGTAATCTGAGAAAGGCTTCACTGACCAATTCTAGATCATAATGTTAAATCGGAACAACAGTTGCTCTTTATGGCTTGTCGAAATTTTCCTGCCTTTAATACAGACGAAAAGTCATCACAAGGTCTCTTGGAAAGAAATTTCAGGATTGTTATTGAGGTCATTTGGTAAAAGGTTAAGGTCACTGTTACTATAAATAGGATTTTGGTTTCCATTCAATAACATTAGTTTCCCTTGACGGATTTAACAAAAATTCACCTCGTTGGAATTAAACATTGGATTGTTCTGCAGGTTATCGAAAGGTTACTAAAAATACAAATTGCATTTTGCTAAATAAATTCACTTTTCCATAAGGAATTTTAATAAAGCTTCACCATAAAGTGCGTCTCGTGAAGAGAAAGCTCGCAATTGTTATTTAGGTAGTTTGATTTTAAGTCAAGGTCATTCTTGCTATAGGAAATTGGTTTTCACTCAATACCTTTAGTTTCCCTTGACGGATTTAACAAAACGGATTTACAATCAGGTCATTTGTCCGAAAGTTAAGATACTGTTATTACAAATAAACATTGGTGTCTGCTGTATAAATTCACCTTGCCATTAAAACAATTAACGAAATTTCACCACAAACTGCAGCTCATTCAAATGAAGCTCAGGATTGTTATTTAGGTAATTTGATTTTAGAGCAAGGTCACTGTTAGTACATGTAAAATTGATTACTACTCAGTAAATTGATTTTTCCTTGCATGATTTTAAGGAAACTTCACCACAAGGTGTGGCTCGTGGAAAGAAAGCTTGGGATTGTTATTCAGGTTGTTTTGTCAAAAGCTCAAGCCTCAAGGTCATTGTCACTATAAATAAAATAACAAATGGTTTCCGCTCTGTAAAATTAGTTCGCACTATGTGAGTTTAACAAGACTTCATCATGAAGCTACCCCTCTTTTCGCCCAGTAACTTTAGTCTCCCTTGATGCATTTAGCAAAACATTCACCACAAGGTGCGACTCATGGAGAGCTAAGCATGCGATTGTTATTCGGGTCATTTATGCAAAGAGTTACTTTATGCAAAGGTCAAGGTAACTGTTGACTTCAAATTAACTTAATGGAGTTTAACAAAACTTCATCAAAATGAGCAGCTCATTGAAAGGAAGCACTGGATTGTTATTCAGGTCGGTTGGTCAAAGTTCAAGTTTGCTCTTAATTTAAATAAAAAAACTTTTTTTTTCAATAAGTTTACTTTCCCTTGAGGACTGTCTTATGAAATTTAGCAGGATTGAGGAGTATCCATTGTTTTAAGATAGGTGGTTACACTGATAGGGGACTTGTACTTCGCTGAATTTCCTTGTTTTCAGTGGGTTTCTTTTTCATGAAGTGTTGGAATTAATTTATAAGCATAACCTGCAACTTCATCTGGCAGATTCAAAGGACATGCTTTAAGAGTTATGATCAATGCCCAGAATGGATTATGTAAATATACATTATTTGAAGTAAAATCTAAATTTAAGTTGGCTGATTAATTCTTTATACGCTCTGTGCTGTTGGGAACATCTCTGTAGTGTAAGGAAGCATGCTTTTATTTCGAGAAAAGAGATCCAGGTTCGAGTCCTGGCGGAGATCCTGGCACACTTTCTGAGCTGTATAAACTCCGTTCGGGGATATCCACAACTTTAAAATAAATACATATGATAAAATTGTTCATTACACAATTATACCAGCGTTAAAAATAATTCCATAATATTTATATGCGCTTCCATAAAAGTGAAGCGGCTATACGTAGCATTACCCTTATCACGAAATATCGAAATGTTTGTTACTGTATATAAAACATTCATCCAAACTGACATTTTGAAATCAGACAAAACCAAAAGACAAAAGACAATTAAACTATAATGCTTTGAATGCACTTATTATATAACTTCATTGTTTGATTTATATAGTACTGAAGTCGGCAAACACAGATATTTTGTCACCTCCCCAATTTTGGAGACGTGTCACTTGACTGATAATCGATCGGTCAAATTCTTGCTAATATGTCATGCTAATAATATCATCCTTTCACGGCCTTTCAAACATGTCCGTACTCCCCATGCTATAATACATGTATTATAGCTTTTCTTGTTTAAAGTACAATACAATACCTCCGCTATTTCTTCTAGCCCTGCGGTGTCTAAATTTAAGGTAAAAATTATAATAACAATTATCAATATTGCTGTTCTTACTTGTTCATGTTTCAGATAGAAAAATAATATCGTGTTTGCCTACTGACCGTTCCAAGTCGGTAACCCTGTCTTCACCACCCTTTCTGTTGGTTTTTTATCTCTTTCATTGTAGTTTCAAGTCCTTATTTGCAGTACAGTGCGGACCTACGATGCCATTGCGTTCGGACGCTGTGGTTTCTATAGGACCCTATATATCATTTTGTCAAAATATCCACAAAGTTCGACTATTCTTTTTTACTATAATCCATTACAATTCCAATACACAACACTTAATCCATCCACCGCGTGCTCCTAGTCCAACTTCACTGGTTTTCCATCAATATATAACGTGCCATAGCTAATCCAAGCTCTTCTGCCTTCCCTTTTAGCGTCCTTCATTTGTGGTGTCAATCTGCGACGCTTTGCGACGACTTCCGGCGGAAATTGTTCGTGCATGTAAAAGTTGGTGCCTTCTAACATGTCTAACTTTATTCTTAGCCTGCGTACCATTTCCCTCTCAAGAAACAGGTTGAACTTCGCGACGATTTTTTCGCGTCGAACCGGGAACCGGTGCACAGATCCTGTGCACCCTCTCGAGTTTTAGATTATCCACCACTTCTCGTGCAATTTGAAGTTTTTCATGCAAAAATTGTCTAAATTTAGATTCGGTTTCCTAGGCTTTTTTGAATTGGGATTCTGGATATTTCCAGATCAAATTACTTCGCACTGATAGCGACTGAAACTATATAACGGAGTCTTTCAGTTTCTGTTTTTCGTGCTCCATTTGCGTCATTTTAATTTGCGCTATTTAAGCAAATACCCGGGTTATCTGTAGCTCTGCAATTCATACATTAAAAAAATCTTGATGAAAATATGCATAAATACCTTACAAGTGAAATTGAGTTGTTCCACCAATTGAGGATCGGCAACGATCTGGTAGCTTATTCCATCAACAGTTATTTGCAAGATGAACCTGCAACAAACACATTTATTATGACACACAGGTTAAGAAGCAGGTAAACTGGTCTTCATTCTCCTAACTGAGCCATCTGAAAAGGTGTTAAGGCCAATATTAAAATCTGCATAATATTTTTAAATATCAAAATAATCTAAAGAAAAATAAAATGCCTGAATGGAAACACATAACCAAGAAAGAAAATAACAAACTGGCCTAAACGTTATTCTTGTTAATAAACATGATAAAAGCTTTTGATATTATAAAGTCAATTAAAATTTATTTGACTAGAAAATACCCCCTAGATGATTAATTCTGGAGGTTTTGTTGACGCACATGTTAGTCTACATGCAGTTTTGTCAACTTAAAGGCAGAGTTTGCTTATTGCAACGTAAAATGAAACAGTTGATAAAGTATTCGGAAACGTTACATCATAGAGGATTACGCTATCAAATCATTGAAATATAATTAAACTTTACACGCTATGCCGAATAAATATTTTCAACATCGTTGTCACGGCGTTGGGTACTAACTGCCGCTAAGCATACAACACGTAGCTTGCATATTCAAATGGTTTATTAATAGCTCAGGTATTATTTATATAAACAGTTAGAAAGTGAGCATACCTTTTGAACGATTCGTACGTTTCTAATCAGTTGTTTTAATTAACGCCTGTGTACATCGAATTTGACAGTAATGTAATACACTAATACTTGACACAAAATATATATCACCTCCATTAAGAGTAAGCATAAACATATTCAGACTTTAACTATAAGGTGTTTCACGTTGAATAATTTAGCGACCAACACCCCTTTCAAGATTATTATTCAATTCTTTGCCATATTTGTTTTAATTGTGTAAAGTGAATCGGCATGAAGCCTTAATTTTTAGTTATTTTTATTTGACTTAGTACTCTTTAAATATTTATGATTTAACTGATTATTCATAAGTTCAATATAAAGGATAAAGACTGAGTAATACAAATTGTATCACCTACTGAAATAGGGGTAAAATCTCAACATATTGGCAATCGAAAATAATAAATAAATATGTAACATCGTGACATGATTTGAAAAATACAAAACATTCTATTCTATTCTTGATTTTCAAGATTCGGCCATTCCATTTCATGGAAAAAAAAATTACTGAAGGTTCACATCTGTAGCAATAGGGGGGAAACACATCACACTATATATGCGCATCAATTGCAATTATTTAATAAATGAAACTACTGGATATTTTTACATTTAACTTACTGTTCAATTTCTTGTTTTCCCACAGTCGCCATTTTAGTTGGAGATTGAAGAGCTAAGTGTGCCCGATGCACCACCTCGGAAAAGAGAACTGTAGTGGGAACATGTTTTTGGGACATGCAGAACAAGTTCTTTTTAACTTGGTTGAAAATTCTTCGTCCCGTAACTCTGGGAACTGCCACCCGAGCGACCGCCATATGCCGACAAGGGTTTGCAAATGATACGACCAACGGTCAAGCGTGTTCATTACACATATTCTGTATAACAAGAAGTAATTCGATCACAGTCTTTGATATGTTTATTTGGCATAACACGGTGGACTAGGCAAAACAGGGTGTTGTAATTAGTGTCATGTGTGATTATTTTTGATTAATAGCAACCGACATAAAGTTGTTAACTCATTGTTTTTATTACAAAATACAGATGAAGTTGAACCGTGCTAATGTGACCATGCATGCATATATCTGAAAATCGGAATCACAGTTTGTCTGTTAATAATAATAATAATAATATATCATTGTGGCAGTCTTTTCCCAAGCTATATCTTTGAAGATTTGTGTATTTGTCTCCTTAGAAAATAAACCAAAAACGATATATATCTGATATACATGTATACGTTTTCTTAAATTTGACCACGGTTATACATTTAGTATTTATGTATTGCCCTACCTTAATCTATGCTTTATATAAAATAAAAACATTGGCATGCGCATCCTATCTTATGCTGCAATGGTTTTCAGCGTCTGCTTTAATAAAGCCAGGGCTCTGACGATAAGATGTAGGAGAGCATATACATATAATTATAGCATACAATACAAATTCAAAAGTTAACATAGACGAAAGTCAACATATATGTACATATATAGAACAAAAATATATACAACATGCAATACATGTAGTGTTACTGAATATTTTTCTATCAGGCTCAATTAGTTATGAGTACATAGTTTTAATAATACTATTTAAACAAACGATATATATTGATATGTATTACCATATGCATGACTCTTGACGAAACGAAACACAAGATGACAAACTGGTACAATATACTCAGTTTAAAGTAGTATAACATATTACATAACTGATTATGCATCAGTCATATAAACAATAATATTGAGATTTAAAACAAAGTGTGGAGCACTATTGAAAGTTATGAACATTACATTTTCTATTGTTTAGTACTTAAAATCTCAATTATGTATATATCTATATTTATCTATAGAAAAAGAATAAATAAAAGTCCCAAAATGCAACACGACATCCGAACAACGTCAGCTGCCCGTTGGCTTTAACAAAATGCTTAACCATAATTGCATGACCCTTGTCGAAACGAAACACAAGGTAACAACTATCATACAGTAAAACAGGTACCATTATACCTTGTAAAGACGATATTACAAGAGGTTTGAAAACATTTTGTGAATTAGATGAACAATTTTTAAGAGTAACTGTTCATTGTTTTCAGTATAGTAGTTTCCGAAGCCAGTAAGTAAGTCACAGATATGATCATAGCTGCCTTTAGAAATAAATTTAGAAAATACACCAATTCCTGCATTTTCTAAAATAGCTGACCATGACTGATTTCTGTAATCGTTATTTTTAGGACAGAAATTTATAATGTGTGCTACTTTATTGTCTACCAAAGAATTGCATTTGGGACATTGCTCAGGTCGACTGAAAGAAAAAGTTTACACAACACAGATATCACTGTATGACACTGTTGCCTTATTTCAGGCTTTTTTCTACATAATCGCCATAGTCGACAAGGCTCATTTGTATTAAAGATATTAACAACGTGTTCTTCTTTCATAAGTAAACACAGTCTTGCAGACATCTGCATTGACTGGTATTCATATATTTTAGCTTTCAAAATTGTTTTCCACACGAACGTTGATGGAAAGCTTGAGCTGCTAACAAATATATGCAAGTGATTAGATAACTCATATTTGACCAGTAACCTGCATATACCATGCGTTTGCTTGTCATTATTCAAATATCTCAATAATCTGTTTACAAAAAATTGTTTCGCTATATACTTACAACGTAATCTGCATAACTGAGCGAAGAATTGTTGTTTTTTATAATCAATTTCAGATTCAATTGACGTAAGACCAAGTGCGCTTAACGCCATGTCTTTCCGAGTATACGGGGGTAACGTTTGTATAAATTTAATGCAAAACCGATGCCCACGTTCCAACAGATTGAAGTCAGAAATTGATAAAGTGTTCCACAGCTCACACCCGAACAGGGATTTTGGCAGAACAAAAGACTTATAAATTGTTAGTGACGTTGAAGGGTTAAGGCCATTTGGATGGAGCCCACTATTAATCAGGCTTAAGAAAGTACCTCTTAATTTCGTATTCGAATCCTTTACATTTTGTTGGATGCTCAAATACTTGTCACAAATAATACCTAGATGAGTATACTGTTCTACTTCATCAATGGTTTGATCACCAAGCAGCCAGCGTCTATCTGCTCTTTTAAAATCAGAATTTAATTCATTGAAGACTATAACGGCGCATTTTGTTGAATTATATTCGAATCGCCATTTCATGGCATATCTGTTACATATACTAAGCATGTTATCAAGTCAAGACCGCATTTAGAAAATGAAACTAACAATATGTCATCAGCTAATGTAGGTGAATCAGCGTTTAGGTTAAAAATACATAGCCCATAATCGCTTTGTTCCAGCTGTTTGATTAGACCATCTGTAAACAATAAATACAACAAGGGTGAGCTTTTACCACCTTGCCTGGTACCCTGCAAGACATTAAACCATTTAAAGATACAACTTTGATTCCGTACGCAACTCTTCATGTTGCGGTATATATCAACAAAAGATAAAAATGTTTTAGTATCTATGTTCATTTCATGAAGCTTATAAAAAAGAGCGTCATGTCGTAAAATATCAAAAGCTTGTCTAGAATATAACAAACAGGCAAACACTTTGCTATTATTTCTTTACCATACAGAATACATTCTCTCAAAGAGAACGCTGTCATGGTACTTCCCAGTTGCTCTTGAACCCCCCCCCCCCCTACCCCCACCCCCAATCCCCCACCCCACTGTTGACAGCTTATTTTTGACTAGATTTTCGACTTCGAACGACTTAGTAAAATCCCTTCGTATATTTTTAGTATGGTTGGGGATAAGGTTATTGCCCTATAATTATTTGGATCATCTTTACGTTTTCTCCCACCCTTATGAAGCGTTATTATGATGCCATTGTTCATGGACAATGGTGTATATGACAATTTTAGCATGGCTGTATCAAGGTTTGCCAGTACATCGACTATAATGTCGCCACCATATATAAAGTGCTCATAATATACATTATCAATACCACACGCTTTACCATGTTTACATATAAGTATTGCTGTCTTAACATCCGCAAAAGGAACCTCTACATAATTTACTTGTGTACATGAAGTAGTTGTTTTTAAATCGGATAAAATCGTATTTACTTTAGTATCTATATATTTTTTCTATTCGATATCATATTTTGGATTTTCGTTTGGAGCCATTGCTCTGTTTTGCCCTGTTGATCCCTTTAAATAACACCGTTAAATTTCAGTTCAGCGCCCGCTCTACTGTTTGATTGTTTTTCGCATTTTTACTAATCTCCAGAATTGTTCGTTGTCTATTTCCGCGGATTTATTGATTTCTTCGTCTAATTTGTTTAACTATTTTTGAGAATAGAATCTATGCAGCTTCCTAAAATGTCGCTTTGCTTTTTTATAATACACATAACTAAATGAGTCACTAGAACTCGGCCTACCGTCGTTTAACCATGACATTCGCTTATCTTTCATTATTTTATGTGCCTCTGAGAGAGTTTTATTCCAATACGGTTTGAGAAAATGCCTAAACTTTAGACGTTTTAAAACAAGTCCCCGACGACTGGACCACGGTCTTAACAATAAGGTTATACATTTGATCAATATCCGTTTTATTAGAAAGAGTTGCAGATTGTGCATTTATCAGGTCATGTGAATTATTCGACATATGCTGATAATCACCTAATTCACGTTGCGTAACTTTTCTCCAGTTAATCCCAAAGTCACGCTTATTTGGCTCATCTGTACATGAGGGTAAAACTGGCACGTTTAAAGTACATGTTATTGGTCTATTCCTCGACATATTTAAGCAGTCATCATCTACAATTTCGCAGTATGACACGGTATACTCGCGTTCAATAGGAATTAAAATATAATCAGTCAACGATTCGCAACATTCATCATATGACACAAAAGATGTTATGGCACCTTTACAGGTATCTAAAGTATTGATAGTGATACAATTTGTATCAGTCAATAATTGCTTAAAATAAAGATCTCTGCTTTCGAGAATGCTATCGCTCTGGCATTTTGCATTAAAGTCCCCCATAAATATTACCACACCGTTTCCCGAGTACAGACTCCTTAAGTTATATAATTGATCAATATAGTCTTTATATGCCCTAATCGAGTGGTTTCGACAAGGAAGGTACACTTGAAAGACAAAAATATATTGATCTTTGGCAACTTGAAATTGCACACCAACTATTCTGTCATCATCAATGCTTAACGGCGTAATGAATTGGTCATGTTTGACATGCCACATAATTGCAACACCGCCTTTTCCAACCCGTCTATTACTTGGAATATTTAAACTAAAATCGGAAACAGCATGAGATTTATAATTGCTGTCTATTAGATCTATGAAATGTAAGTTATGACTGTATAGCCAGTGCTCGGACAGCCCACATAAGTCTATAGCATGGATCTTAAGTGAGTTACAAAGGTAAGTACTACTTGACATCAAGCCCGTTACGTTCCAAGATAAAAAATTAATTGTTTAAAACACTGCATATTTTAATTCGATGTTTTATGTACAACGTAAGGGCTACACTAATCCATTTCTAAATACTGGTAGTAATTGTCATGTACAAGGGTATCTTGAGAATTGCTGTCATTGTGCCAACTATATCGCTGCGAATTACGGTTATACCATGACCCATGCTGCTGATCGCCAAATTTCTTTTTCTCATTTCGGGATACCCAGGGTTTGCAGACATCATGGCGGGGCCAAAAACCGATATCTTCCAATAGGTTACATTCATCGTTTGTCTCAACATTAAGTTGTATAACAACCTCATCAGGGAACCGGCGCGATGGAAATAAATTTAATTTAGTTACTTTTCGAACCCGACGAGACACATATCGCGCAATCTTGTCCTTATTTATAGTATTTTGAAATCCGCCTACGTAGAAACGTTTTGTCCGTTTACGCACGTATACGCTAAAATCTTCCTCATAATCATATTGGGCACGTGTATCAGAAGCAGCCTCACGTGCGGTGACTCGAACAGGTATACCGTTTTGACGTGGAAAACTAGGGGTCCCAATAGCGGATATAATTTTCTTAAAGTTAACATGACTCTTTCCATCGGAATGTTTCATTTTCTGTTTGCTCTTAGTTTTTCCATTACGCATTCTGTTATTATTTGCAAAGTTATAAGCATTTGTTTTGTCAGAAGTATGAAACAATGTATTAGAAGCTTCCAATCTATCAGAAACCACACTTTCTATGAAATAGCTGTCTTTCGATATATGTGTTGTTTCTGAACGAAGGAAGAATCAATAGCATTACAAGTATCTATAGCAGATGGTTCTTCCGAAACATCAGAAACTACACATTCTAATGTGATTTGAATGTTTTCCGAAACATGTGTTGTTTCTGATCGATCGGGAGAGTCGGAGACAATACATGTATCGACATATTTGGACACATTCATGACGTCACTACACTCAGCAGGGGAGATTGGAATGTGATCACTCAGTGTTCCTGCCAAAAAGAAGGTAATGTCGTCGTCATTTAACACGCATGTGTTGTCATTGTTAGTGTAAGGCAATACTACACCACCAAATGAATTGTTAAATTCTTCCATTAGTGCCTCATGTGCACCGACAATGTTTTGTTCTGATGTATACATAACTGCATGCATATCAGGGTCATCGACTGCCTGTAGAGGAGATGTTACAAAAACGTTAGTGTCAATTATCTTTGTCTGCAGAGTTTCCAGTGACTGTCTTACTTTTGCAAGCTCTGCATTATTTGCCTTAAGTACAGTGACTTTAAAGTCACTGATGCTTTTGCTCAAGTTTTTAACACTATCGTTTATTGTCACAGAACACGACTTTACGTCTGCTTTCATACCAAGTACTGAGTGGTTTACGACTTGTATTTGTTGACAGCGTAAGTTTTCGTTTGCTGCCTTACACTGCTTCAGCATAACGATTTCAGCTTGCAGTGTCGTCACTATTCAAAATAGCGACGTCCTGAGCGCACGAACAAGGTAATATAGCAGCAGATGCCGTCGCTTGCGACTGGTTTTGGTAAACGACACTCGGGGGTTGTGACGACGATTTTCTCCTGGATGAGGTTATCATGTCGTTTAGGAACGATACGTCATCGCCTTCTGTTACTGTTACGGCTAACAACGTCTTAATGTCATTGGCTAGTTTAACATCTACTGTACCGCCACCTTTACGAGTGTACATGTTGTCCATACGGAAAGTCGTCGGATTCTCTCAGGGTTTCAAATAGCAGAGAACGTGTATTTTCAAGTCTGTTCTCGCAAGAGCCATAGTCTCGTAGCAGTCTTGATACAAATAGATGACCCGGATGTTTTCTGAAGGCGGTGACTAGACGGTTAAATTCAATCAATTCTAAGAGAGCGTCATCACCTGGGTCACCCATGGAAGGAGAACTTACTAAGTGGAGATCCTGATGCTACAGGGAGTTTAACCGCGGTGTTATCGGACAACAATACGGGTTCAAGTTCGATCACATGATCATTTGAAGAATCGTATGCCATTGTCATTATATTACCACGCTAACACGTAAAGTGTGTGAGCACTGACGGTCTGCCAGTGTTATAATTGCCAAAGCAGCATACAGTCCGTCGATACCACGACAATCGAAGGGATTAGAAGCCGTACACTACATGCCCAACGGCAATCATACATGAACGCTATAACGGTCAACGACGTTTTCCCTTTAGGTTAAAGTTATACTGAACAAAGGAAACTGCTTGTTTCTCTAAAAACAGAATCTGAACCAGCACATTATTTTATTAAGAAACCGATATTCTTTAGACAAAGTACTTATCTTGCGTTAGATATCTTGTTGGCCGTCAAAGAGCCAGTAATTCCATGTTAAATCCATAAAAATCACCAAAAATACACAGAGCACAGAGAATACACGTACATCGCTTACGCATGCGCATAATGTAAAAAAACATAGAACATTCACATCACTGTTGCAGTTCGCATACGATCAAACGAAAGGATATTGTTTATTAAGTTTGTAACTATTAAAACTAAATAAACATCGTTGTATGTATAGAACAAAGAATTATCTCGCATATCATCTTTAAATGATCCATCTTGCTTATGTATTATCTCAAAACAAATATGTTAACAACGATATGTATATTAAGTTTGACTCTAATTCGTACTTAGTGCAAGTTCAAGGGTAAATTATTCGGCGGATAAATTGGATTTAGGATTTGTTTCGAATCCAATGTATGTAGGTCTATGGCTGAATGAAATCCCAGTGCATGTGCAAAATGCGTTCTACAATGGAACGAGTTTAAACAACGACTTTCTCTATGGGGCCAGTAGTCTATCAGTGTAATATTAAATCACACGTCAACATAAATGCCAGCAATTTTCGGCGGAAGAGTTGAATGGGATGAAATTCAGACAAAACTGAGGCAAATCGCATAAATTGAATTTCTTTAGAACTTACAAATTGCACAAACCAGTTATTTTGTCGTCACAAACTAATTACAGCCAGAGAGGAACCTAATTTATGACGATACTTTCGTACAATAGCATAATTTCTTGAGTGGAAAGATCGTAAAACTGAGGGGTTGCAACATCGAACATGACAACGTTAAACCATTAGGTGATATCTGGCAGACACACGCGGTAAAAATAATGACTCCGTATCGTGTGACTTATTTTGTTGTTTAATCTACCGCCCTTGAGTGCCAGCAATACAGTTGTCTGGGGTTCTAGAACATAGCGTAATGAACTCTGTACGAACGTTTTGCAAATATTCAGTCCATTCGATTCTAAATGAAACATGTCCCGATATGGGCGTTTATGGTAATTGATATGGATTTCGCACGGGCTGTACGTAATTAGATAAGGTCGATTGAGCCTACTCTCCTGCATTTTTCTTGTAAGGGAGAAGGCAATTACACCTTAATACTAGAGGACTTTAAAAACGCGTCATTGAAAATAAACAAAGATTTTACCGTGGTTTTCGAAAAGGTGTAGTGCATGTAAACCCTATATATCTTTTTTTAATATCTTATATCAAAATAACTTGTGGGTATAAATCATTTTATTTTCACTTCATCAAAGTTGTGAAACTCGGGTTGAATAGGCGATATTCTTGTACAGGGGCTATCGCGACATTAGTGTAAAAGTTGCATGTATGGATGAGGCGTTGTACACATGTTACATGTGATACCCATCCAACCCCTTCTCCAAAAGCGGGTTTTTTGGAATTAGGGGTATGAAATAAAACCTAAATTGCGGCTTAAACAGTTTAGATATTGTAAAAAATAAAACATTTAATAGGTAAATTTAAACAGGTTATCGCATTTTTTAGTAAAAACAAAAGGGTCTTAAACGTGTTTTATTGTCGAAATATCCATAACGGTTATAAAATCCTTCTAATAAAAGCTTTCCTATCTTTTAATGGAATTAAAGGACTATTGAACAAATATAAGAAAACACGACAATTACACTTATAGCATTTATGATTAACAATCAAACAAATCAGAATGCGGATTGTTTTGTCTTGCTGCAACAATTACTTGATGTATGATGTCATATTTTCGCAAAACATAACAAGGAATATATTGTTATTTTGAAATGCTTTTGAAATGCTTCGCTAGTTTTGTATTTGTTTTGGACGATTTTTTTAACGAGACACTATCAGTACAGCATTGTGTCTGCTTTGGAAATGTTCGTCTACTATAACGTGCAATCTCGTATCTGCTGAGGGACGTAATCAACACCATATCTTCGATGTCAGGACGTAATCAACACCATACCATCGATATCAGGACGTAATAAACACCATACCATCGGTATCAGGACGTAATAAACACCATGCCATCGATATCAGGACGTAATAAACACCATGCCATCGATATCAGGACGTAATAAACACCATGCCATCGATATCAGGACGTAATAAACACCATACCATCGAAATCAGGACGTCATAAACACCATACCGTCGGTATCAGGACATAATAAACACCATACCATCGATATCAGGACGTAATAAACACCATACCATCGATATCATACCATCGATATCAGGACGTAATAAGATCCATGCCATCGATATCAGGACGTAATAAACACCAAACCACCGAAATCAGGGCGTAATAAACACCAAACCATCGATATCAGGACGTAAGAAACACCATGCCATCGATATCAGGACATAATAAACACAATACACTCGATATCTGGACGTAATCAGCACCATACCATCGATATCAGAACGTAATCAGCACCATACTATCGATATCAGGACTTAATAAACACCATGCCATCGATATCAGAACGTAATAAACACCAAACACTCGATATCAGGACGTAATAAACACCATACCATCGATATCAGGACGTAATAAACACCATGCCATCGATATCAGGACGTAATAAACACAATACACTCGATATCAGGACGTAATCAGCACCATACCATCAATATCAGGACGTAATCAACACCATATCATCGGTATCAGGACGTAATAAACACCATACCATCGATATCAGGACGTACTCAACACCATACCATCGATATCAGAACGTAATCAACACCATACACTCGATATCAGGACGTAATAAACACCATACCATCCATATCAGGACGTAATAAACACCATACCATCGATATCAGGACGAAATAAACACCATGCCATCGATATCAGGACGTAATAAACACCATGCCATCGATATCAGGACGTAATAAGCACCATGCCATCGATATCAGGATGTAATCAACACCATACCATCGATATCAGGACGTAATAAACACCATACCATCGATATCAGGACGTAATAAACACCATGCCATCGATATCAGGACATAATAAACACCATGCCATCGATATCAGGACGTAATCAACACCATACCATCGATATCAGGACGTAATAAACACCATACCATCGGTATCAGGACGTAATAATCACCATACCATCGATATCAGGACGTAATAAACACCATGCCATCGATATCAGGACGTAATAAACACCATACCATCGATATCAGGACGTAATAAACACCAAGCCATCGATATCAGGACGTAATAAACACCATACCGTCGGTATCAGGACGTAATAAACACCATGACATCGACATCAGGACGTAATAAACACCATGCCATCGATATCAGGACGTAATAAACACCATACCATCGATATCAGGGCGTAATAAACAACATACCTTCGATATCAGGACGTAATAAACACCAGGGCGTAATAAACACCATGCCATCGATATTAGGACGTAATAAACACAATACACTCGATATCAGGACGTAATCAGCACCATGCCATCGATATCAGGACGTAATCAGCACCATACCATCGGTATCAGGACGTAATAAACACCATACTAACGATATCAGGACGTAATAAACACCATACCATCGATATCAGGACGTAATAAACACCATACACTCGATATCAGGACGTAATCAGCACCATACCATCAATATCAGGACGTAATCAGCACCAGACCATCGGTATCAGGACGTAATAAACACCATACCATCGATATCAGGACGTAATCAACACCATACCATCGATATCAGAACGTAATCAACACCATACACTCGATATCAGGACGTCATAAACACCATACCATCGATATCAGGACGAAATAAACACCATACCATCGATATCAGGACGTAATAAACACCATACACTCGATATCAGGACGTAATCAGCACCATACCATCAATATCAGGACGTAATCAGCACCAGACCATCGGTATCAGGACGTAATAAACACCATACCATCGATATCAGGACGTAATCAACACCATACCATCGATATCAGAACGTAATCAACACCATACACTTGATATCAGGACGTCATAAACACCATACCATCGATATCAGGACGTAATAAACACCATACCATCGATATCAGGACGTAATAAACACCATGCCATCGATATCAGGAAGTAATCAACACCATGCCATCGATATCAGGACGTAATCAACACCATACCATCGATACCAGGACGTAATAAACACCATACCATCGGTATCAGGACGTAATAAACACCATACCATCGATATCAGGACGTAATAAACACCATTTCTTCGATATCAGGACGTAATAAACACCATACCATCGATATCAGAACGTAATCAACATCATACCATCGGTATCAGGACGTAATAAACACCATACTAACGATATCAGGACGTAATACACACCATACCATCGATATCAGAACGTAATCAACACCAAACACTCGATATCAGGACGTAATAAACACCATACCATCGATATCAGGACGTAATAAACACCATGCCATTGATATCAGGACGTAATAAACACCATACACTCGATATCAGGACGTAATCAGCACCATACCATCAATATCAGGACGTAATCAGCACCAGACCATCGGTATCAGGACGTAATAAACACCATACCATCGATATCAGGACGTAATCAACACCATACCATCGATATCAGAACGTAATCAACACCATACACTCGATATCCGGACGTAATAAACACCATACCATCGATATCAGGACGTAATAAACACCATACCATTAATATCAGGACGTAATAAACACCATGCCATCGATATCAGGATGTAATCAACACCATGCCATCGATATCAGGACGTAATCAACACCATACCATCGATACCAGGACGTAATAAACACCATACCATCGGTATCAGGACGTAATAAACACCATACCATCGATATCAGGACGTAATAAACACCATTTCTTCGATATCTCGACGTAATAAACACCATGCCATCGATATCAGGACGTAATAAACACCATACCATCGATATCAGAACGTAATCAACATCATACCATCGGTATCAGGACGTAATCAACACCATACCATCGATATCAGGACGTAATCAACACCATACCATGGATATAAGACATAACAGTAATTGCTGACAATTACAATACACTTGTACACAAATGCGGAAGCATTTCATGAATGAAATCTATTCAGTGAAGTTCAAGCACTTCATTTATGTCGTTATCCCTTGACATGTGTATGGCGTTGCGGACATCCAGAAATATTGACTGCGACCTTGACGAGATTTATAACCGATCTGTCAGGACATATTGGATCCTGCCAACCCTATTATAGGTGTAGTGCCTTAGGACTTCGCGAAGGAACCAGAGTTCAATTTGCATAGTGTATTGCGTTATTCAGACAAAACTCAATATTCTGGTTTATAGCAACTATAGAAGGCTTATATCCTTATTCCAGTCATGTTCTTCCAACCAGCATTTATATAACGAAATATATACCTACCTTCTTCACTCCTAAATAATTGCCTGTATATTTGTCCATCCATCCTGTTTTTATAGAAAGTATCAAGTGAATGTAAACGGTAAAGTCAGAACACTTGCATTTATTGTAATAAATGCGCTGCAATTCCTATCGAATAAGGGTTCGAGAGATTGTTAAATGACCTCAGAAGCCTGCATTTCGGAGGAAACCTATGCAAATTGCATTCATACAATTGCGTAATTTGTTCAAACCGGTTATTTTCGAGTGACAAACTAATTATAGGCATTGCGGAATGTTTTGCGTGATAATAGAGGCGTTCGCATTTTGCAATTTGTCCTAAGATTTCCCTGAAGGTCGTCTGCTCCATAAGAGCCGAATATCTGACAATCCTGCATAATATCGACACTGGCAGAGAGATCATGTTATCAGATTATTTTGGGATGTGCATGCGTTCAATCAGAACTGTAAAAACACTGATGTCTGCCTTTATTGTTTATGTTCGAATAGTTATGGAAGACTGTGTTATACAAACAAATGCACATGTCTTATATTACTTCATAATCGTGTAAGTTCCTTCGCGTAATACATTACTCATTGTGTAATGTTTATGATGCTTCTAGATGGGCATTCATGCTGTGTGAGAAAACGTCATACTGCAGTTGTGGTGTGTGAGTAAATATATAGATGTTTATTAATCTTACAATTTATTTGTTTGTAATATTGAAATGTGTTTCACGTCATTTCCACTTTCATCCTACTACATGTGCTCTACGCTTTGCTTTCCCTTTAGGATCCAAAACATATACACAGGTACATGTATTGAATTGAATTGTACTTTATAGTCTCACCAACACTTAAAGTCATATGGCGACTTTCCAGCTTCCATTGGAGGAGAAGATTCCAGGTGCCCCTCGGAAAATCGTCGTGCACGGGCGGGCTGGGTAGAACCACCTACGTTCCGCAAGCCAGCTGCATACCTTACTCACATAAGTATTCCTAGGCCCATGGATATCGAACCCACAGAGATGAGGGGCAAGTGATTTCAAGTCAGACACTCTAACCACTCGGCCACGGACGACCCTACATATATAATAATACATACACATATATGTTCGTTTCAAGTGAGAGGGCTAAGAAGTAAAAGACACATTTAACTAAAGAAGAAGAAACTACTTAGAAAAAGGATGGAGAGGAGAAGAATTTTTATTGGTAATAAAACCAATCAAGAAGGCATATGTGTATTAATTAATCCAACATTTCGAATCAACCGCGTAAACCGCGACGGAATATTCAGATGACATGGAAATAATATCACAATTCAAGTCACAGATATTGAATGGATACAGTGTATATCACACCAATAAAACAGTAAATGTAAAGATAGGGAATTTTCAATATAAATATTTAATGAGAACTGAGTCTATCACTTAAGATGATTAATACCTCAGCTTAGTGACTTCTTTGAGGGTAACCTTACGAGGTCTTAACATCGGTAGTGTGTAACCTAATGATATGTTCACATCATAAGAAAAAGGAAAAGGAAACAAGCAACGATTATCTAATTATCTGTTAAATAACGCGACAAATAATTAAACTATGTGTAGTCTTATGTACAAACTGGTGGAGTGTAACCTTATGAAGTCTTAAAATTAGTGGTGTGTAATCGTATATGGTTATTATTAAGTATTTAACATCATACCAAAATGAAAAAGCAATTATGTAGCCATGCAACCATTATCTGCTCAATAACTTGAAAGTTATTTATATATAGCCGTCACCAATAAATACTGAAAAGGAGATCCCCTGGCAGCAACAAACTCAAACAAGAGAAAAAGGAGCAGACTCGGTTTTATTAAGTCTGTTCATGAAAGGTAATTATAAGATGCAATACATCTCACACCTCCAAGCACCGGCTTTAGCGATATTCTACCTTAAAGCAGCATAGAATGGGCTTGATGTTCCCAAAGAAGGAGCAAATACTAACGCTACTGATTTGTAGTCGCGGCGACTTTTTACGACCACCACATAGCACTAAACAAACGCTAGTGTGAATGTCAATAAATACTGAAAATGTGATCCCGCGGAAGCAACAAACACAAACAGGAGAGAAAAGTAGTAGACTCGTTTTGATTGAGTGTGTTCATGATAGGTAATTATAAGATTCAATACCTCTCAGGCCTCCTAGCACCGGCTTAAGCGATATTCTACTTTAATGCAACACAGAATGGGCTTGATGATCCCAACGGACCAGTAAATAATAACACTACTGATTTGTAGTCGACTTTTTACGGCCGTCACACATCACCTAACAAACGCTAGTGTGAATGTCAATAAATACTGAAAAGGTGATCCATTGGAGGCAACAAACACAAACAGGAGGGAAAAGTACAAATAACGATTCGAAGAGTATATTCATGAGAGGTAATTATAAGATGCAAAACCTCTCACGCCTCCTAGCACCGGCTTAAGCTATATTCTACCTTAAGGCAACACAGAATGGGCCTGATGATCTCAAAGGACCAGTAAAGAATAACACTACTGATTTGTAGTCGGGAGGACTTTTCACGGCCGCCACACATCACTAAACAGTACAGAATGGGAGTATAAATATGTGGAGTCTTACTAAAGAATAGTGGAGTGTAACCTTATGAGATCTAAAAATGATGAGGTTTTCATTATATATTTTCAGGTCAAGAATAAAAATGAAAATATGCAACCAATATCTGTTAAATAACCGGAAAAATAATTAAAAACTTAGTGGAATCTTTTGTAAAAATATATTGGAGTGTAACCTTATGAAGTCTGTATAATCAGTTGAATGTAACCTTATATGGTTTTCATAATGTATTTTCACATCATACCAAAAAGCAAAAGCAAATATGCAACCAGGCAACCGTTACATGTTAAATAATGCAACGTGAAGGCACGCAACGCGAAGAAAATTAGTGGAGTGTAACCTTATGAGGTCTTAAACTTCGTATTGAGTACCTTTATGAGGTTTTCGTTATGTATTTCCTCGTCATAAAAAAGAAAAAGGAAACATGAAACCATTATCTGTTAAATAACAGGACCAATAATTAAAAATTTAGTGGAATCTTATGCAAAAATAAGTGGAATGTAACCTTATAAAGTCTGTATAATTAGTGTAATGTCACCTTATCTGGTTTTCATAATGTATTTTCACATATAGCAAAAATGAAAAGTAAATATGCAACAATTCGCATTCAACAATTATTTGTTAATTAATGCAACTGGACGCGACACAACATAAATTAGTGGAATGTATCGTTATGAGGTCTTAAAATTAGTAGTAGGTTTACATTATGTATGTTCACGTTATAAAAGAAGAAAATAAAAATATGCAACCATTATCTATTAAATAACAGGAAAAGTAATTAAAAACGTAGTGAAATGTTATCTAAAAATTAGTAGAGTGTAACCTTATACGGTTTGCATAATGTATTTTCACATCATACCGAAAAGTCCACTGCCGGAAATGTTTGTTTTTTAATTTCAACGAAATATCTTTTTAAGAAAATAACTGATATATAAGTAGCTAAAAAAAATATTCTAACTAAAACATGTAAAATGAGCGGTGTTGTTTTGTTTGGCAAATGTGTAAGTATTTTAGGAATTTTGCCATTTACAGATGTCAGGTTGCCGCCATATATTTTCCCTGAAAGTTGTAACATTTGATTGGATAGGAAATAACTTAGCGAAGCGAATTAGTCGTAGTTTATTGAAAACGGGCAAATATATTTAAAATTTAACATTTTTGCTATGATGACATTTTTGCTATGATGAGCATACGAAGTCGACATAAAATACAAATAACATTTGTTTATATAAAACGGTGTGTTGAACTTGGAGCTTTAATTTGTATAATTACATGAACGACTCAGTTTGAGAACCGGTCCCAGATCGCGGGCAGATCACACAACGAGGCCCATTTTATTTTTCCAAAATGTAATATTATTCAAATAAGTCCACACCACTTCATATGTATGTGCTTATGTTTGGTAGTAATCTAAAACCGTATCAAGTGTTGGCTAAAGAAACTCTGTATGTCGATATAAGGTGACAGTTGAGAGCAATTTTCTTCTAGGAATAAAAGATTCACTGAACATTTCAAACACATCGTCATCGTTGCTACAGTTATAGTTCAGGTATTAGCAGAATGTATTTTGAAAACGAAGGCTTCCCGTTTTTTCGATCAAGTTAAAATTTAAGTCCCGAAAGCATGCCATCAGTTTTAGTTAAGTGTTCTGCGCAAATCGAATTAATTTTAAATTGTCAATCATTATGGAAGAAAACCTGGACCTTGCTGGCTACTGGGCCATCGATCTGGGACCGACAGCTATTACAAGTTCCCTTGCTGGGCCCCGAATAAGATAAACAAGCATCAAGCATTGGAGGTCAGTCCTTCACTAGACGTGACCGTGGCAAGATGGAATTGAATATTTTAACTAAATACAGGGAGGTGGAAAGCCCAGAATTGGGAAAAATAACAGGTGTTTTAATTTCGACGTTAGCAAAAGAGGAAATACTAGAGGAATGCAATACTATTTCGGTGGACATTCTAAATATTTGCCGGCTGGGGAACATTGTACCTTGCCAAGAGAATCTGGTTAAGTTGCTACAGTTTGCCTAAGAGGAAAACGGAAAGGGTAAAGGTCCCCTTAGTGCAAAAGGAAAAAAACGGGCACAAGCGCCTGAGAATTCCCAGGAGGTTGGGGACGGGCTGAAAAAGCAGAAAACGGTATGTGAATATTTTGTAAATCTGTTATTCAGAGTTTGATAGTTAAGTAGCAATGGATGGTTTAGTATTTTATTGAAATGAATATACTCTAGACTCAGTACGTTTATTTTGAGAAGAACTGGATATGATTGAGGGAAAAACACGGTCAGATATCTAAAGGCATGTTTGTGAGGCGCTAATGGTACTTTGGTAATTTGCATGTTGTTAGCGAAAGGCATCATATTTTTTCTCAGTTGTGTGTGAGGGTAAAAGTCGAGTGCAGAACAGATATGGCTTACATCGATCGTAAGTAGTGCATGCGGGATATACTGGTATATAAGAATACACTTTTAAGTAATGCATTTGAGGAGTTCTTTCATAAAAGATTTAAACTTGTTGTAAATGATGCAAGCGGGGCATCTGCTATATATTTGCAAGCTGTGTTTGAAGCGTTATTATATATAAGAGGAAGATTTCAGTAGAGTTGTTATCAGTGCTTAATGCATGCGAAGCGTTATTATATATAATAGGAAGATTTCAGTAGAATTATCAGAAATACATGCGAAGCGTTTATTATATAATTTATAAGAGGAAGATTTCAGTAGTGCATGCGAAGCGTAATTATATATAAGAGAGAGATTTCAGCAGAGTTGTTATCAGTAATATGCATGCGAAGCGTTATTATATAATTTATAAGAGCAAGATTTCAGTAGTGCATGCGAAGTTTTTATTATATATAAGAGGGAAGATTTCAGTAGAATTATTAGTAATGCATGCGAAGCGTTATTATATAATTTATAAGAGGAAGATTTCAGTAGAATTATCAGTAATGCATGCGAAGCGTTATTATATATAAGAGCAAGATTTCAGTAGAATTATCAGTAATTCATGCGAAGTGTTATTATATATAAGAGGAAGATTTGACACGTAATTTGAGTACAATTGTGCAATTAGTGCATGTGACAGAGAGCTTTTATGTTGATTAAGTTTTGAAAAGTAGTGCAGATAGTCAAGAGATGAAAAGCGTTAAACATATACAAAGGTACATGAGTCAGGACTGCAGTCTTACGTGTGTAATTATATAAACAGAAAGGTAAATATAAAATGCATACAATGTAAAATAGATAAAAGAATATATGAACAAATAAATAAACAACTAATAAATGTATGTTTCTGCTGGAGGAATTCGCAATACCTGATATGCGTTTCCAGTTTCCTGTGCTAAATTGATTTTATAATTGAATACATTAATTTCAATATGCGTTTCTCGTGTTATTAGTACGTAAGTAAATTGTGGAAATGTTTCAGTAGAAAAGAGAAAAGTTTGTATGTTTTGAATGGGTGCCAATATGCAGTTGCCACTTTTAAAGCTGGATAATTGGTTGTATCATTTATTGTACATGTATTGGTATGTAGTCAAGTAAGCAGTTACAGATATCAAAATATTGAGAAAATTACACAGAGTGTGCCTGTAGAAAAGTGATGTATTTATTGTTTTTAAAAAACGCTGATGTCAGGTTCCTTTGTGGGGCATCATGGGATGAATTTTACATGGAGGTTGAGGTTGTAAATGGTAGTCTAGATACTAGTTCTTTGTTTTTACACAGTTTGACATGCTGCTGGGAAAATAGAGGAGTTTGAAAGCAAGTTAACGGAGAAGTCTCACCTTGATGAAGTGTCTGAATTTGACAGATTACAGAGAGAAACTAAGAATGAGGCGGAAAAGGCGGAGGTAAACGTTGACGTACTATACGAAAAACTGATATTGTTGGATAATGTGGCCAGGAAGACATATAAAACGAAACCATCCTTTGCAGCCGCCCTTGTTCTAAAATTGCTCAGTTCTAAGGAGGAAGAAATTGTATTGGAGAAAGAACAAAGACTGTTAAAGGAATTTGGTATTGACTATAAAGAGCAAGTTTCCCAAGTTCAGTCGGTTAACAGTGCTACTAGCGGGGTTCTACCCTTTCCGATATGGCCTTGGGATCCCAATGGAAATTTCCCCCACCCCAGCAGCCATACATGGGATTTGCGCCACAAAATGGTGTTATGCCATATGCACCAAGGCCATATTATGCTCCTCGCATGATGGCGCGTTTTCAAAACCCAAGTAGACAAATATGTTTCAGATGTAACAAGGTTGGACATTTAATGAGGGATTGTCCAGCCCAGGATTAAACTTAAAATGAGCAATGAAATGGTGTTCTGTTGTCATAAATAAGTCGAAACAGCAGGTATCTTCACGTTCGGTATAAAGTTTTATTTAGTATCAAAGTATATCGTGGTAGTTATGGTAAATTTGTTTGTTTAGTGTATTCAGTTATGTTATAATTGTAGGTTCAGTTCAAAATGAAGGTCTGGGAGACGAATATTATGTTGACGTTCGACCCCTTTACGGAAAAAGTTCGGGAAATGTCTTTCCGGACATTAGACGATACTTCATCATACCCCGAAAGGTCTGAACATTGTGTAACAGAGGTAGCTTACAAGAAGGCACCAGACAATTTCCCAAACATTAATGACATTTATTTCCCAGATGATAGGCATTTTGATGCGGGTAACATTCCTAATCATTTGGAGGAGTGTAAACTAATATTAAGGTCAAATGGGTCAAAGGGCAGCGAGCTATTGCAGTGGATTGAAAATGGTGTAGATATTAATCATTTTCTGATACCGTATAAGGGACATTTTTGGGGGCGGGATTATGACTGCGACTCCCCGCCAGCAAGGCATTTTAATAATGCTAATAAATGCAAATATTTGCAGATTTCATTGATGTCACTATTCAAGAAAGATTGCGCAATGATTCTATTCAGTGCGTGGGAAAAGTTGGAGATTGTGAACCACCTTATATAGTGGTCCCATTAACGGTGGAACCGTCAAAGCCTCGGTTATGTTTACATATTATGTACCTAAATAAATGGATTTTAGACAAGCATTGCACTCTTGACACACTAAAAGATCTCCCAAGGTTGATTAAAAAGGAGGCTTATTTTACTTCCACAGATGACAAATCAGGTTTTGATAACGTCTTGCTAACCCCGAGTTCTTACAAATTCGTTGGTTTTCAGTGGACGGGCCACTATTTCTGTTTTAAAACACTCCCATTTGGTTTCAAGCTTTCGAGTTACATATACCACACTTTAAATTTATAACCTACCTCCTACATTAGGAAAACATTTGATTTGCCAATGTTTTTGTATATAGATGACAGGTTAATGGAGGAAATCAGGAATAAAACATTTGCTAGGTGCTATGACGGGGCCTTGTTAGCAAATTATATAGTCTGCGACATCCTCGTTACTGTATTAACTTGGAAAAATCTGTTTTCCTTCCAACTCAAAAACTGGTGTTTCTGGGTTTCATAATTGATTCGGTTGAGAGGTGTTTTCGCATTACTAACAAGAAAAAGCAATCATTTAAGACTCTTAGGGAGGATTTGTTATCGAAAAAAAGTCAATTTCAGTTAATGATTTGCAAAATTTTTGCGGGAAAGCAATTTCTTTCATGCTTGTGGTACCGGCGGCTAAGTTATATACCAGGGAACTTAATCAAGCAATTTCTATGGGTATCAAATCAAATTGTCGCATCAAGGTCACAGGTGCATTATTCGAAGAATTAATGTTTTGGCTGTTTTTAGATAACTGGAGAGGCAAATTAGTTTGGAAATTAGAGAAACATGTAAAAATTGAGATGTACAGCGATGCATCATTGTTCAAGTATGGTTGTATTGTTTATTTACCATCTAATAAGGTCACAATATCAGATTTTTGAAGAGAGGACAAGAAAGAGTGTCCGATTATGATTTTGGAGGGGTACGCACTTTTAAACACTTTATTATCTGTCAGAGAGGGAATATCTGGTAATAGAGTTGATGCACATATTGATAACCAGGTTTTGCTTAATGCATGGAATCAGGAGGGTTGCAAATCTCGGGACATGAATGAAGTAACCTAACAGTTATTTCAATTCACACTTGACAACGATGTGGTTTTAAAATGTATTTTACACTCCATCCAAAGATAACTTAGCTGATGCGCCATCCAGAATGATAAAGAAAAATGATTCTACACTTTCTAAAAAGGCATGGGGGGTCATTCAGGAAACATACGGGGGTGACCAGGGTCACACAATTGACTTAATGGCACTTGATTCCAACAGCATGAAGGACAGACATGGGAATTCACCAAAACATTTTACCCCCACCAGACCACCAGGTCAGATGGGGTCAATTTGTTCTGTCAGTCGGTCTCAAAGTATGAAAATTGTTATGTTTTAAAATTTCCTCCATTTTCCCTCGTGCTGCCGGTCATGACATTTATCTTAGGAAATCAGCTTTCACGCACAGTAATTGTTCTAGTGGATTGTGTTACCCCGGTATGCATGCTTTCTGTGGCCCCATTTATAGTTGATGGGTTCAGTTTAGGACATAGAGGTCAAAAAGATGTGGTTTGTTTGCCGTTGAAGAATGGGTTCACCTACGATAAGGTGGGATTAGGTACTAACTTATGGGCAGTGCGCTTGTTAGGGGAAAATAGGGATAGTAATGTGGCATGTGTCCCATATGGAAAACTTATACTGCTGCACAATCCGTCAATCTCCAGTAATTGTCATTTTATTTGCGTTGAGGTTTCTATGATTACCTATTGTTGGAAGTAAAGGCATTCAATAATCCAATGGTTCATGTGTTTGCTGAGGGTGGTGCTTTCGTGCACACAATTCAAAATCATTTAGTAAGGCTAGCAATCCTCTATACACCTAGGGTAATTCTTATTCATGTAGGTGTGAATAACCTGAGTAAGACATATTTGTATCAAAGTGAATTTGAGCAGATGTTGATTGCATGTGCTGCAATAGAAATCTTGGAGTGCTCTATATTGAAAATGTCTCAGTTGTATCATAATTTACATATTATTCTTTCCTCTGTTATACATACAAAGGATGGCTTCATTAATGCTAGAGCTGTTGTGTATAATGAACATTTGAAAAGGTGCTGTGAAAGAATCAGTTGGATATACATGAGCAATGACAATATAGCCGTTGTATGCACTATTTACCATTGATTGCATCTTAATAGTATTGTGGTGTACAGTAGGCATATTAAGATGTTTTATATCTGACTGTGTGTGTTGTTTTGCTAATGAAATGCTGCTTAAAGGGTTACATGTCACGGTCAATTAACTTACAAGGAATTGCCATGTGGTCGACAAGCATTAAATTAATTGGTATATTAACAGCTTATCTCCATGATATCCTGTGTCCACTTAAAGATTGTTTGGAGTTCAGAGCTCTTTAACAAAGGTAATGATAAAACAAGACCTGAAAATCCCATTAATCAAGACTCCATGAGGTGCTTACAGTGCAGGGTACAAAATGACTCCGACTTTCGCTTTTGCATATCTTGTGGCACACAACTGTACCCTGGGGAAATGTGTGAAAAACCCCACTTGAATACAAATCTCCAAAGCGAAATTGACGCCAGAATAAAGTATTTAGATACTCTTGTCGACTCATCGAGTTATTCTAAGCAAAAATGTAAATTAAAAGGGGAACTATCCATTTTTCTGCATTATTTAAGTCCGCAAAAGAATCTGATGAATGCACTACCGGAGATTTATAGTCTTTAAAGAGGCAAACGGCCGAACACATTTACATGAGTCTACATGTGTTTTCAAGGGTATGACTGGTCGGCGAGATTGCGAATGCAAGATTGTTATGGCAGCAAAATCGGTAGATAGTCTCATAGGAAAACTTAGAGCGACATTTAGAGACATTGGTCGATCCCTGTTTTGCACTGGTAATCCTGCATCATCAATACTGTTAAAAAAGCATCTCAAGGCAGTTAACCTAGAACAAGCAACCAATGATGTTGTAATAAAACAATCAGTCCCATTAATGTTCGATAAATTGGGAAGGCTGTGCAGACATCTTTCATATCAATTGTCCGTGGAAAAAGATCCCATTACAAAGTTTTTATTGCACAGAGATAGGGCTTATTTTTCATTACTTTGCCATTCAGGAGACGGGGCTGGAGATTTAGGACTTCTATCATGCAATCGCATTTTTGAGCCGCCAAGCGCTCAAGATTTTTTATCTCGCATACGGCTGGAAAGACTGCTTCACTAGATAATCCTAAAAAAATAATTGTTTTAAAATCAGAGAACTCGGACATAAGCCCAGTTTTGCATCTCCAGAAGTATATTCATTTCGCTGGTCAATTGGATATATCTTTGCAATACGGTTCTTTGTTTAGGACACGTGATAAAAAGTCAAGGACCATAGTAGATAAGCCGGTCTCATTTAGCACAATGTCTGATAGATTAAAGTCTCATTTGACGTCCATTAATTTGTATCAGAGTGAATCTGCTCATAGTGGTCGAAGGGCAATTACTTTAAGGATGTTGGATGTAAATGACGAGGCAATAAATAAACACATTGGCTGGGGTTCACATGCAATGTTGAATCATTATTCAAACATTGGAGGTATACATGGGCCCCAAAGTGTCGCACACGCCTTGTCAAGAGCAGCCGGGTCAACTAAGGTTAAATCGGAGTCTGACCTGATAAATATTTCAAGGGAATACTCAAATCTTAGCAGTCTGCAGAGATTTTATTTCAGTGCATATATAAAGAGGCAGTTTATTTAGGGTCTTACCTGGTTCCAAATCTGGGGTTTTTCAGTTCATATTGATATTGACCAGGTCAAATTAAACAGTTGGACTAGTGTTTATTCTTAACTTTGGCAAGCATTCAATTTCAATATTTGTTAGGGTGAATATGGAGGTTGATCAACAGCAATATATTAAACCATCGTAAACTGATAGCTTTGAGTTTGTTCCTTTTTCATATGTAATTTATGAGTGTTATTATGAAGTGTGCCATATTAATATTTACTCTTGGTGAGTATTGGATAAGGTATAACGTATAAGAAGAATTTGTTATAACTGGTATGACAGCATTAATTGTCATAAAGGAAAGAAAGCATACGCAGTTTTCTTATAATCCAATACTTATCAATGAGGGCACGGTCAGGGAACTTGCAATATATCACTATTACAAGTTCCTTTGCTGGGCCCCGAATAAGATAAGCAAGCATCAAGCCATTGGAGGTCAGTCCTTCACTAGACTTGATTGGAGGGATAAGAAAGGAAATATACATTATATGTGTTGCTGGTGTTCGGGTGTGTGGGTGATCGAATATAAAAAAGGAAGATATCTGGCATTGCCCTTTTCTCTCATTTAAGAAAGCATACCAGTTTTCTTATAATCAAATACTTATCAATGGGGGCACGGTCAGGGAACTTGCAATATAGCATTGTTGACGGTCGTAGTTGTATTGCCAAACTCATTTTATTCCATTGAGTAGTTCAGTGAGATAATGCCATTAGGCTCACGGCGCATGTGACTGAGTCACTTCCATCTCAGTAATCTCTATCTCATTAAACTTCCACTTTGAGTGCAAATTAGTGCTTGATTGAACTAATATATTCCACTGACACTTCACCGACACTTCAACTTGCTGCAAACGTTTGATATCATTTAATGACTCGTAAAACAAAATGTCAACGCCTGCAAGTGCGAACTCGGATTGATTTACCTAATTAAATAATAAAAAAAACTGCATGTTCAATATCAATATATTTATATATCAGATAATAAAGGGTTAAACATGTTAGACAAGCTCAAACTTGTAATATCGAACATGGCAACGTTAATTTACATGTATGTGATATCAGAGGGATGCAATGACTTATTTTTAGCACATAAATATCAATTCAATTTATTGAGTAGAACGAAATCATGTATTCCCATAAAGTTTTTAATGTTATCCGAAATGATTTATTTAATATTGATATACAACATGTGTAATAGTCAATAGCCCTTTCCTCTTATGAGTACGTTTATATTCTAGTTTCAATATATTAACATCAAACAATGTCCCTTTGTAATTTGTGTATGCTATGAACACTGCCAGTATAAATATAGATGGAAACTTAATACGAAATTTAAATTACTTATGATTGAATCTAACATATTAATACAGAACACAATAATTCCAAAATCTATTAGTTCAAGTAAATAACGTAAAGAAATGACGCACTATAGACAATGTGGATGCAATAATACTACAAAGAGCCTTGTCACTCCATTCCTAAACCTTAATGGGCACTAGACCGAAACGAGACTTGTCTCTTCATTCCTAAAAGTAGATATAAAGACATGTAGCATTCACGGATCACAATCAACCACAAACACGCATAGAAACCAAAAAGATAAATAAAAGGCAAGACATGAAAGGGTTGACAATAGGGCTACCGCCTTGGAACGGTCAGTGGCAAAAAAGGCCGCTGAGGGTATAAACCAGGTGCACCAAAACCTCACTTTTACCCTATTCGCATCCAAATAAAAGGATACAGTGTAAATAACGAAATCCCCGCTGTGATATATCCTCTAACACAACAACAAATATGTATATATGAATATAAAAACAAAAGCATAGAAAGCCACAGAGCATGTACTTGGCAGAAGCCGGAGCAACACGAGAATAAACCAATGAGGGCACGACAAGACACGATTGGAGACAAACCTCAAACGTTAAACATAATGGGCACTCGATCCCAATGGGCCTTGTCACTCCATTCCTAATTCATCATGGGCACTTGATCACAACGGGCCTTGTCAATGCATATTTTTTCCAGAAATGGAGAGATTCCCGGAATTTTGCAATAACAGTATACTGATCCTTGCATAGAGTGAGATCATCGTCAAATAATAATGATCATATGCAGACTCCTGCGAAAGGACATTTACCCTGGCATATCTACATAGATTGCGACTTTCAAAAAATGACGAGCTTATGATAATCATATGATAATAGACACAGTCCAAGGTGAAATTATCTGTATCTCTGAAACACGCTATGTAGTGTAATTTACTAGTGTGAATATATGTATTACTTCTCTTTGCTCCCTTTCATTCTGTCGACCATCGGTCTGATCTGAAATATAAACAACAGCTGAAGTGTTAGATTGTATATGTCTTTTTCTTATGTGGAACGCCTGTATCTCTAGTGTGATTAACACATAGGATTCGTTCTCAAACTGGTATCTCAAAACAAGAAATCTAGTAGCAGTAAATATGTGTTTATTGTAAATAACCAACATGTCCGGACCGTGACTGAAAATGGTTAAAAAAGGATAAACATATCGTACAGGGAAAGCAGCATTCAAGGACGACAGTCAACCACAAAACACAAAAACAAACACGCAAACAGACAAACGAAAAGGCAAAAGTAACAAAAAATGCAAACGACATCACAAACACAAAACGGTTGACAATAGGGCTACCGCCTTCGAAAAGTGATTTGTGATTTTCAAGGGCACATCAACCTATAAAATGTTATTTAGAATCACACCATAATGTGGGGGCAGGAATGGGTAGTTTGACCTCCATAACTTATTGGCCAATGGAAACACCGTGTAGGTGGTAATTACAATGTACTAAGGAAAATGGAATTATTTTTTTTGTTGATACTTATACACCAAATACAAATAATTGTATGCTTGACATATGAATGGAATTTAAACATGCATTTTTTTAAAATACACAATCGATTTGAAATTAGAAATAGTTCGGTATGCATTATGGTCGATTTGTTTTTAACATTCAGAACACGGTATTATCGGAATAGCATTGTTGCTATTTAGCCAAATTAAGTCGACATAACGTACATTCTCGAATCTGCTGAGGGACGCAATCAATACCATAAATGGAATATAAACCATAACAGTAACTGTAACACAATAACTTGTATACACCATTACAGTTACAGTAACACAATATACTGGTATACACAAATACAGTAACTGTAACACAATAACTGGTATATGCCTTTCCAATAATTACCCCTTAGGCTAGTAGGAGTTATTGATCGTGTCAGGCGTGACGTCATAACCAGGATAAAAGAAAAAATCGGATGATTGGAATATGGAGATAACGAATTTACAATAAAACTAATATCTAAACGCGAAATGTAAGATTCTCATTAAAGGTATGTACGTATTATATAAAACGAATGTACGTGTAGTCCTTTTGAGTATAATAATAGTCGATGAGTTGCCGAAATGTGTCGAAATAGCGTTCTGAAAATTAAAATGAATTGAAAAAGGCAGTGGGTGGGGTTCGGCAATGCATCTGTTATAAAACCGATACTCAATCTGGATCCGTAGAAAAACCCAGCTGCAATGCTTTTAAGAATTTGATGTTGTGTAAACCATTTACATTTTATAGCTCAAAAATACGCAAACGATCAACGCTGATTGGCTCATGTCCAAAGTACAAATGTCGTAGTGGTGCATACATGTACATAGCACACATAGTGGTCATTTACTTTGAAGTAAAGCAAGGGGATAGTGCGGGCAGTACATGACTTCAACGCGGACCCTCGCTTACAGGGCGACTGCTCTACCAGCTGAGCTAACCGGGCCACCGGGTTTCCAATATCACCACACGCCTCACCCTTTTATCCTTCAAGAGCCTACCCAGCTCTTCTGGTCATACCAGACCCCTGGTGACACTATCCCGCGTAACCGAATTAAATCTACGCCAATGAAGTAAACCAATGAGTTGTTGGGGTGTGGGGTTGGTGGAGTACAGCCAGATCAGGACTTGAACCTGGGACCCATCACTTACACGGCAAGTGCTCTACCAACTGAGCTTAACGGGCCGTCGGGTATTCAATATCACCACAACTTTGATTGATCTTGGAGATGCATGCATTAATACATGAGAAATTAATGGCTGTTACATTATCTCCTGAATAAATTACTGGTCAGCAGTTTAGACTATAACAGAATGACCGGCTTGTTATATTAAATCATGTAATAAAGCACTTTATAGTTTAATTCGTAAACTCAAACAATTATAAAATATTTATATGTTAGACTATTCAACGGACTCAACTCCTGCATATTATTATGTTTTTAATATTGAATGACTTACAATAAACCAAACAAGACAATATGGGTGTGATTTGCGTTTGCAGCAAGACATTTTAATCAACTCAATATACATGGCAAATCAGTAGACCATGGACTCTGCTGGAAGTGGTAAGGACTGGTTCCTGTAAATTGCTCCTTCACCGATGTACCGATGTGGCATTAGTAACCACGAATCACGTCCTTGTACAAAAATGTATGTGTTGCAAAAATGCGCTATTATAGTCGTCAGAAACACAGCATTTACAATAGATAAAGATGGTCCTTACACGCCAATATCTGAAACAGACGGAAAAGATCTTTAGATTTCATGTAAACAGATTAACAATATTATCAATAGCATATGGAATATATACTTATGTTACATCCATATCATTCTTTTGTCGGAGGGCGAGTGGGTGTCACTTTTGTACTTTTCCAATTCGGTGTTATTGTACAGCGATGTGTCTTGCTTGCAAACCAAACCTCGAATGACTTATTAAAATGATCACTTAACTGCGTGGTCATTTACCGTCAAATGCATTCAACGAAATGCATGATTATCACAATAATCCTCAACTGAACTCTTGCATAATTAGCTACCATACCACGTGATACATATGATCACGTGATATTTCTAACTACTTAAGAATATCGTCTGCTTACAGACCGTCCTTTGAACTTAACAAATATAAATGTATATATAAATTACCGGTCAATATTATACTATACAACTATAAAATTCCTTGAGAATTCAATGGTTAGAGTTATTTATCAGAGTGTGTGACTACTGACTCGAGAAGGGTACTATTGCACTAGGCGTCAAGGACTCAGATGTACTATTGCACGCTAAATTTACTATTGCACGGTCACATGATGAACTATCGCAGATGCATGAACGTATCGTAAATTGACCGGATGTAAAAGTTATGAATAGTTCACATGATTCTTCCATGCACCTCGGCCAAATAGTTTTAACTATTGACCACTAAATTAATAACTATATTATTTAATGACTTCCCTGTCAATAGTTACACCATTTGCCATAGGTGAATAGAAGGATCATGCAAATTATTGTCTCGGCCATTAAATAACTATATTATTGTCATGACACAAAGCTAATGGCGGTCATTTGATTTTCTCACTTCCAATTGATTATATTAGAAATAAATTTCTTTTTCTGGAAACTCGGTGGATAAGGCCTTGCTTTTAGAGCTGCAGACCTCTTAACTGCGTGGGTTCGTTCCATGGCGGAGGCATGACTGATGGAAAACTTCATCTTTCACCTCATCAGCCACTGAGGTTGCTGTCCAAATATAAACCTAACAGGTTGTAAAACCCATTATCAATCATTCTTTTCTTTGTATGTTTTCAGTAATGACTGACAATGGATCTATGAATCAGAAAATATATATCCCGACATGGAGAGAGAGAGAGCAGCAATCAAGATCTGAACAACTATTTGAAAATAATGTAAATTGACTGCAATCAGTACTGTTATTCATTCGATCTTTGGAGATCGCTAAGCCCGATACTTATATTTAGTAATCGGTGGTACATTTTCAATTTCTTTTGTTTTCTTACTTAACTTTTGATTCGGTGGTTCCACTACTCCGGCCGATAAAAGGCTCTGGGTATTGTTTAACTACTCATAGGATATGTTGTCTGCTTTTTATACGCAGGCTTCATAACCGCTGCTCCCAACTAAATTCCATTATTTTTATTTCGCTCTTCGGGGCATTTCATTTTATTATATACTGGGACCATACGCCGTACGACATGGGGAAGGAGTATACTCCATGTCCACCGCCATATGCATGCCATCTTCGGGATGGTTAAAATTGTGTACTATTGATTTTATGAATATTGAGTTCTGCTCAACCCGGGGCTAGAGGGCGTGAGCGGTAGCTAGCATATTTCACTACCGCTCATGAACAGTCTCAATCAAACCGAGACTGCAATATTTCGTATGTGTCGTGCTCGGCCGTTTCCAAAGGTGCATTATCATACTCTTTTTTATAAAATGCTTGTAACGTAGAGCGGCAAAAATAAATATATTCTCGACACAAGATACTTATTTCTTGGTAAACAGGTTCTGTGTTCATTTTAATTGTTTTGTTATGGTAAATGTGTCATAGTTCATCCATAATATAGGAACTTCAGTATCAACCTACATGTAACTTAAAGTGACTAGCACACTATTTTTAAAGAAATACTATGTATAAGCTAACTGCTTGCTTTATTTTGGACAAACAATTCCTGAAAATCAACAATAATTTCATTTTGTTATAGACAAAGTTAAACCCAGTAGAGGTGACCGTGTAAAACAAGTTGTTTTTCTGTGGAGTGTCTTACAGAATATTGTTTTATCATTTCAGTTGAATGGAAGTAAAGCAGTGTGCTTCTTACACTTTCCGGATGAAGATTAGGTCAGAAATGGGTGTCACAGATGTACACTAGCTGAATTTCAAATAAGAAAAGCTGAGCTAGGAGTGGAATTACAAATTATAAAAGGACTAAGTATGGCCCATAGAGGCCTAAAGGTTTCGAGAATATCTGGCCTATTCTACCAAGTGGTGTTTCACTGAACATTTCACCATTACTTGGTAAAATTGGTTAAATGTGTTAACGAATAACCACAAAAATATTATAGCAGCTGAGGGGTTACATGTTGAACACACTATGCCCAAAATTAAAGAATTCCACATCTTTGACTAAACAATTCCTCTGACATTGACTGGGATCATGCATCAAACGTGGAAAGTTTGCGAATTATAAGCCTTTTCCAAGATCCTATTATTTTGTAATTTCTCAAAATGTGAAAATGTCTTGAAGCAGACTTCATGACATAAGCACTTTGTCATGTGCACTTCTCAATCGACAAGTTAGTGGTCATCTTATTGGTTCAATGAACTTATAATATGCGAATGGTTGAAATAAAGATACTCATTCAAACACACAATGGATTTATTCCTGAATAATTGGTCATGGTCTTTGAACCATATTCATTTCAAGTCTTCAATTAAAGATAGGATTAAATAAGTCGGTATTCTTTCTTAATATCGTGTACCGGAAGCAAGTTGTAGTTATCATGATTGTTGGGTGTTCCTTTAAAAAGTGTTGAACTGTTTATGCATTATAAAGTATTGAGAAAATTCAATATTATGAAAGTAAAACAATTATCATCATTTACTCGTCTTTTTTCTATTGCTTCAATGTCAATTTAATATATGAATTAATCATAGCTAATGATAATTCTGACACCCAAACACTTCATCTGATGCTCTCTTGAAAGAAGTGGGGTTTACGTTCCGTTATCACATCATATTCGGTTATATTGTAGCAGCAACTTCAGTGGGAGATGAGATGAAGTTTTCCATCAGACATTACTCTGCCAGGGAGAAAACCCACGCGATGCAGAGGTCTGAAGCTCTAAAGCCAAGGCATTATCCACTGAGCTACCGAGGCCTCTAGTGCTATCTTGAACTTGCAAGGCTGTATATATAGTATTGTTAGAGTTAAAAGTAGTCCCACCAACCCCGAACATTGAACATCTTAAAGAGACATTTGACTTTTTCCACACTTTAAGAAATTATATTTAATGACAAATGTGTATCATGTACAGCTACTATAAATTAATAATTAGTTTTGTTTTAAATTTAATAAAACAAAACTTAATAATATGCGGAATTTGTCAAGTGTCCCTTTAAAGTTAAGTTTTAATACTATCTATATAAGATTGGATAAGAGGGAGATCCTCCGCTGTTATTATACATGGGTTAATACAACATCATGCAAAGTGTTCGAAGATTTGGGATGCGCGTAACGGGTTGTAGAAAGTATAAGGAGCACATGTGCGATATTACAAAACTGGTTTTCAGTGGTTTCTAAACAGGTACTCGGAAGATGTTTTTATTTTAAATAAAAGGCAAGTTCCGCGTGGCACCAGCTGTATGTGTTAACTTATATTTAATGTATTGACTACCTAAAATAAATGATCACACGGACCGATGGGCTTTTAAGGACGCTCGGTCTGTACCAAAAAACAACTGGTTTCGGACCGACGGACGCCCGTTAAGGTCGAACCCTGAATTATTTATTCTGATTGCATGTGATACCATTTGATATTTATAACAATATAACTGAAGACAACTTAGAAAACTTGAATTTAATCATACATGACACAACCAAACCAGTGACAAAATAAAAGTACACGATACGCAACCATTAAAAGATAACCAACATGACGATTGTATGTTTAATTATTTGCCCGAACAAATCCATACTTTTACATTATTAACACACCAGACACAAGCAAAACATGTTCTTCAAGTAATCCACTATCACTCAAGCCTGACACAAAGTAATTTTCATAGAAAATTCAGGTTCACAATCATGGTACTTCAGTACAATTCGTTAAACTTAACACGCATAATCAGAATACTTCTGTTGTTGTCCATAAATTAAATTAAGTCTCGTCACTTTCTTTCTGTTGTTCCCATTTGTCCTTGCACTTCAGCATAGTAGTCTCATTAGTCTGTGCTATCAAACCATCCATGTTCTGAATGAAAATATGTTTAACTGCTCATCAACACATCATAGGTTATATAGAGCCACCCAGAGATAGATGAAGAATACATGTAAATAGAAATCCACGTTCTCCTCTTACTCCGGTTTATTCCACCATCAGACGGATGCGGCTAAGTGCTTTGCCAAAGAACACACCGACGAAACTCGGTGGCGCCGCAGAGGTTTGAACCCGGGTCGTCCGTGTTCTGGCATCTTCTTAGTTGACATGTGTGTTGTATGTCCAATTCCCAACATTTTAACCTACAGGGCAATGACTTGTATTTTGAAACCACAGCCTGTACGTTTGCCCTACCAACTCCTAGGCGGTTTTGATAGCTTAGCCGTCTAGGTCTTGCAACACCGGAGTCAGGTTAATCTGAAATTAATAAATTATATCTAATAAAACTGCTGCAATTAGAAACAAGTGAGCACTTTTTTTTCTACAACATTTTTTAATGAAACTATTGCTAGAGGTATAAAGATAAATTGATGTGCAGACAATTATATGGCAGCATAATATCTTGTTGTTGTTTTTTTTGTAAAGATTGCTGCACCTTTAATACATTTTCTTCAGACCGGTGTTTTCAATATGCCAATGCATAACAGTATCACACTTTTTGATAGCAAATTCAATATATTTGGTCAGAAATATCTCAAACTTACTATTTTACAAGGTCATGGAAGACTGTTCAGATTTGACACTGTCCCAATGGGAGCTTCTCTGCGCTTGCCATTGATGATTTGTCCTTCTATCCACTGAAACAAAAATATTAAATACCGCTTATTTCATATTTTGATACTTAATACATGTTTGCAGTTATAAATGAATATTTAAACTACTGTCCAACATGTAACATACATGTAGTACAAAGTGTGTGGATGCAGGGACGCAGAAAGTCCCTGGTGGGCAGGGTAACTGAAAAAAGGCCCTGGACAGTAAACGGATATCTCCGTTTGTCATGTTTATCGATAAGCACTGCAGAAATCATATAAATATAATCTAAATATTAACGTCTTTTTTCGTTGAAACATGAAGCTCGCAAATATTCAGAGTTTCTCAATAAAAATATACCCAGTCTAATCGCCAAATAAAAGAACTTTAGAAATGCCATGCCCATTCAACTCGATATTGAATATTGAAGGTATGGAGAGAACTGTAACTCATGTTGTTATAACTTGTAGTTCAATCCATTTGCGTATGTTATATATAAATATGTATTATCATATGACGTTCATTCTCTGTAACATAAGTAATAAAATATGTTTAAACTAAATTCAACTCGATCGTCCCTAAACAGTTCTGTTGGGTAATATATCTATAACAAATATCTATAACAAATTGTCAAAAATAAGTAATATTGGTAAAACAAAACAATATCCGATGCTTGCTTCTTACGTAACAGTTCAGAAAATTGCAATGTATGTATAGGCCGCCATGCTACGTGCGACAACACAACAACTGTTGAAAACGTGTCCTTGTTATGACGTCACGCAACTTGACAGGGGAGGTAAATCGATAAGTGGCCTACTTATTGGAAAGGCGTATACACCATTACAGTAACTGTTGACGGGGGAAATAAGTCCAATTACAATACATTTGTATTGGAAGACGGGGGCATTTCATGAATGAAATATCTTCGGTAATTAACAAGCACTTGATTAATACACTGTTACTGCTTCAAGTATGTATGCCGTCGTGGGCATTCAGAAATATCGACGGCATTAAGTCTTTTCTGGGGAAATTGAATCAGACCAAAACAATAATGTATAAACTTCCCGCGTAATTTTCACAGGACCTAGAACTCCATTTGCGTATGTTCAGATCTAGCTCACATTACGAGTCCGAGTATTAACTTTCATACCCCATCCAACCCGTTCTCTAAGAGGCGAAAACGGGGTTCGCTGGATGAAATGAAACCTTAATTTCGGCTTTAAAAGTTTGCATGTTGTAAAATTAAAACATTTAATAGGTAATTTTAAACTGGTTATCTCATTTTTTCAGTATTTTTTTTTTTAACGTGTTTTTATTGTCGAAATATCCGTTATAAAATCCTGCAAATATAAGCTTTGCCATTGCTTAATTGAATTAACGCGGGGCCACGTCATGCAATCTACTGCATTTCAGCCATTCTAGCAAATGCGCCCTCAAAATGTTAAACAGTCTTACAGTAGTATGTTTTACCGACCCATTTGACAACAGTGCTTCTTATCCCCGCATGTTTGTCTGGGCGGCCATGCATCCATTCGTCCATTATTATATATAAATATATATATATATCAATCTTAGTTTATACATATCCTTGTATCTGTATATATCTGCTTGTGTATCAGTCTCTCTTATCTCTATAAGTCTAATATCCATTCGGCATGCCTGTATCCTATCAAAAATATGACACAAAAGTTGTATTGAGAGGCTTTGTAAAACATAAGTGGGACTTAAACGTCAGAGGAAAAAACCCCATCATGATTATCCATGTGGAATAATGAAATCTCGTCCGTGGTTAATAAATATCTCTTTTATCAATGATTTCATATTTGGCTTACAGTCAATCTGACACGGTTCTGAAACAAAATGTATGTAAATTGTGTACACACAATCTTGAAGCAATGTTACATATTGAATAAAACATGTTTAGAAACTGTAATATATGTTGAAAGAATAACTCTCAATTTGTGCAAGGATAAATACAAAGATGAGGTTCAAAATATAATCAACATCAAATGTGATTATATTTATGATAACGAAATATATTGAACTAAAATAACACAATGATTTATAATGATAAAACCCCGTGTGGTTACCGGGTGCAAGTATGACTCTTACCCCCCACGCCCACCCCACACAAACAAACATATGCATGTTCATTTTGTAACTTTCATGTTATTAAAGATTTTCATCATCTCATTGCCTGTGTTAACGTGGGAACGTGACTCCATCGTAAATGGATACTAACTACGTCTAAACGCTTTCTCCATATTTCACCGCGATGTTAACAGAGGGTGAACAGAACACGTTCATTCCTGTTTGGAGCCATATAACATTTATTGTGTGTTTGCGCCGTAAAGTCCAATTTAATTCAATTAAAATGATACATGTATGTCATTTTAAAAGACACAGTATATTGACTAAAGGTACAAACAGTGGTAAGGGTAAAGTTGAAGAGTGTAAGATCAGGTGTCATGAAATGCATTACATTTTGTAAAGTGGAATTACATGTTTCGTATGAGTGCACATAAATTATATACTTATCATCGCATCTTTATCAAACCTGATTTCGTTAGTTGTTGAATTAATTGAGATAGCTCCCGAACAAATTAACACAATTACTCGTATTTTTTATTGTTAGACAAAATACCATATAATGCATCGTAATACTATATGTTTTAGTTCAATATATAACTCATATTCATCTCCTGAGACATAAAACCAAAAGAAGTTATAACCCTATCATTTTGCAACACACTACATGTTAAATAGTTGGCCCTTTAATAGTTCGCCACCATGCTTTGCTCGTGTATTCTACGATGACACGACATATTTTGAACCATGTGACGACGTTTTCCAAAGTCCGGGAAAGGATAATAATGTCTAGTGTTCGTTTTCAATCTTTTCTTGTAGTGCCCCTAGCGGGTTATTCTCGTGTCGCTCTGGCTTCTGTCAAATCATTCAGTGTCTGGTAATTTGTTAAATCGCCGGAAGGTAAGAGTAAGTCAGGTTCCCAGATTCCTATGTATCGTTCCCCTCGATATTGGCGTTAAACAGTACTTTAATAAAGCATAAGTTACGTATGCTGCCATTTCTATCGTGTATCGCCAGAAGCTTAGTATCTGTTGTTTCCTAGTAAGATATAGATTCATCTGTATTCAGTGCTCATATCTCTTGTCTCTCGTACTATTAAGGCGATATAAGCGTCACTCTTATTTTGTAGTAATGTATTTTGACAAATTGAATATACAGTCATGTATTATTCATTTTGTTTCGTATGGAATACGGCCATCATTGTGTAAATGTACTTGATACAATCGGATGATACATTAAACTGCAATAAACTTAATGGAAAAGTACACTCAATCGGACACGTATGATCTGTTGTATAAGCATTGTTAAATAACGCGTTCTCTTTAGAATAGGCTGTTTGTATAGGCTATAATTTCTGTCGATATGGGGTTCAAGAGAATTGATAAACGACTGCGAAAACCTGCTATTCGGAGAAAACATGCAAATTGCCTACATTGAATTTCCATAGAATTGCCTAATTTGTTCAAACCGGTTATTTGCGAGTGACAAACTAATTATAGGCATTGTGGAATGTTTTGAGATATAATAGAGGCGTTTGTATTGTGCAATTTGTCGCAAGATTTCCCTGAAGGTCGTATGCTACATAACAGCCGAATATCTGACTTTAATGTAACAGTCGTAAGCGTTCAGGCAATTTCAAAAAGGAAATGCGAACGAATTTTGTTTTCAAATTGAGATATCAACATGAATAAAATAAGAGAACGTGTTGGAGGATGTTTATCAAGTGTAAACAGGATTCCAATGAAAGAGTAAATATACGTTTGAATGGAGTCCCTACATACTGAGAAACGAAATAGAACGAAACGAAAATAAATAAAATGTGTTACACATGGTAACGTATGACAATGGCAAACACGAGTTAAATACATTATATAATTGTAGTAAACGATATGTTGTTATTTCATTGTATACGACTGGATATAAAACAATAAAATTGCAATATTTTATGTTAATACGTGTAATAGTAGTTATATCCCATTTGAATAAACATTAAAAGTGCTATGTGTTTTCGTTTTTATTGTAATCTCTGCACTGATATTGATATAAAACATATTGTATTGCCAATATTTTACATACCGAGTAATATCAACATATGTACAATAGAAATAGTATAATTACAAATGGGTTGAGTAACATATACTGTCAACATTAGTAAACCGTTCACAGTTAATTTTTTGAAATAGCATATGGCTGAGTGTAATAAAATACAATGGCAAATACATTGAGAGGTAAAAAGCTGAATAAGTAAACAACTGCTCTACACTCACATTATGCTCTCTGATATTTGTAAGAGGTTTATATTACCTCTCAATACTTTTCTCTCTTATTTGTTACGTTCCTTGCTTCTGCCAATGGATCCATATTTCAGTATTTTTTGACATTCAACTAGTGTTCCTGTAAAAAGTCGCCCGACTACGAATCAGAAGTGTTTATAACAGAACTTTTAAAATACATTAAATATAACATGGTCATGATGTAACTTTTGACTAGAAAGTCTTAATTTAAGTGACTAGAAAAGGAACTTTTAAAATACATTTAATATAACATGATGTAACTTGAACTAGAAAGTCTTAATTTAAGTGACTAGAAAATTTCACAGTCAGTCACTGTGTAAATGTTGTATCTGTTACTAATTAACAACAGTAAACAGTAGTAAACACTCTAGTAATTTTCTGTTTTCCTTTGCTTCCAGATTCACTTAGCATTTTTATGCAAGAAGATCAACATGTCAGCCTTCTCGGGATCAAGGCGTACTCTCTCCTGACTGATGGTGTTTCCTGCTAGGGAGAAACCCTTTCTGAAGGTACACTGCTTTCTGGCACACACAGATGTTTGCAAGCTAAAGATGACACATTGGGAAATTGTCCGATGTGAATCTTGTAAAATTCTAGTGGATTTTGGCCGACCTTTAAACCTTGAAATGTACGGTATCGTTCAACCTCTAAGTGGGCCTGGACCTCTGGACTAGGGGGTGCTTCATGTCTTGTGATAATTACATCCTCTTCATCACTGAACAGTTCCTCAATTGCAGACCTTTAGCGTTTCAAGTTTTTGACGTTTGATTTAATGTCCTCCTCACTGGCTGAAGTGTCTGCACCAGATAACTGTTTATCTGGATCATTTTCAGGAGTAGACTCCTGATTTGCAGATTCCTCTGGCTCAGACTTGACCTTGACTGGGGCAGGTGATTGCTGTAAACGTAAGATGGCTGCTACATAGGATTCAAGCCTTTGCCAAACTTCTTCATTTGTCATCATTCTGTGCTTGAAACGTGGATCAAGTGCGGCAGCTTCTTCTAAGAAGCTGAGAACCTGTTTTTCCTGGTACCTGTTCTGCATGTCTTTCCACACTACAGTTTTAACAGTTTCAACAAAGTCAGTGTCATCATCATGAATTTCAAATTTCTTTTGCAGTTTTAAATATTGGGGCAATACTTGCCCGACTGTTGGCATCTTATCTGAGGAAATAGCAAGTGTGCTTTGGTAAAAAATGCCCACGCATTCAATAAATTCTTCACTGTTTTTGAGATCTTAATCAGAAATTCTCTCAACTTTTTCCTTTTCAACACGCTTCTTTAATCTTTCATCACGACAAGCAGCAACGAGTCCAGGATAGTTTTCCGCAAACCTTTCTACCATCAGATACATAGAATTCCAACGGGTTTTGACATCCAATAAAACATTATGATTTGGTAGCTTCAGTGCAACAAGTTTCTCCTTCAAGTTAACGGAAGCCATATGTACTCTTTTGAACCAGAGCACAACAGATCGAATTCGTGCTAACCATCTTGTAAAGGTAGTTTGATTATACAGTTTGCTGGCAGAAATGTTCATGCTATGCGCGAAGCAAGGTAGTCGCATGACGCCTAGGGAGCAGGCACCTACAGCCATGTTTGCTGCATTATCAACAGTGAGACCTACCACTTTATCACTGATGCCAAATTTGATCAGACATTCTTGGATTTCATTTGCAATCACCTCCCCAGTCTGAGACTCATAAACAGCCTGAGTTGACATTACTTTATTTATCAAAGTCCAATCTTTAACATAGTGGACTGTCACAGTTAGATAGTGATCACCACACAAACTAGTCCAGTGGTCAGCTGTAATTCCAACAGCCGGAGCTTGTGCAAGCTCATTCACTAACCTACCCACCTCAACCTGGTACCATGCTGGAATGTAAACGGACGACAGAGTCTCTTTGTTTGGTGGAGAGTAGTCAGAGTTAAGCTCATTAAGCATATCGCGGAATGGTTCACTGGCAATAGTACTAAATGGAAGCATTTATTTTACAATGTATCTAGTTACAGCTCTACCGATTCGATTATGCTGTTCTTTTGTCATCTTTGCCTTTATGTTTTTTTCAGATGCTGACGCCATTGGAGTGAGTGTGGCTTGGTACAATTTTTTCATTGGTGGTGCAGCTTCGGTCTTAGGCAGCTGGGGAAATGGTGGAGAGGCCTAGGCTGACAGCATACTAGGCAGAGGTGGATAGTCTCCCGTTGCAGCTTCATCCACTGGAAATCAATTAAAAATACATCTGAATTTCTGTACAATCATTAATTTGACATTAAATCAATTAAAGTATTTTCAAATATCTATGTTTAATTGAAAACTAACAATAAGATATATATTTAGTTGTATTTTTACATTTCTTTAATACATTCAGGCTACAACCAGGTATTTGTTGTCTAAATATGAACTGGGGTTGTTCTTACTAAAAAACAAGAGGGCCATGATAGCCCTATATCGCTCACCTAAGTATCAATGAAACATGTTCGAAAAACTGTATACATTGTTAACATTTCATTGCTTATTTTCAAAACAAGAAATTAGGTCGATAGGTCAAGGTAACGAAAGCTTAGTATTGAAAATTATTTTGAACCATTTTGAAAAACAGTATGCATGTTCCAAATTTTGTGTCTGTAGTCTCAGTTGTTTCTGAGCAGATTTTCAAAGTATTCCATATAGCTATATAAAGAAAACTAGCACTGTCCCCTTTTTTAACGTTTATAACGAATTAACATGACTTAAAGGAATTTGGTAGCGGGTTACCCAAGTAACATTTCTGTTAAATTATTTTGAAATCGGGCCAGCAGTTTCTGAGAATAATTTCAAAGTTTTTTCCGTTTGGTTGCCATGGTAACCAAAGTTCTGCATAGAACCATATTATATGAAGGAATCTGGAAGAGGACCATCCAAGGAACATTCCTTTAAAGTTTTACCAAAATTGGCTTAGCGGTTTAGGAGATGTAATTTGAAGCAAAATGCTGACGATGGAAGCATGAACGGACGCCCACAACAGCTCACCATGAGCACTTTGTGCTCAGGTGAGCTAATAAAAGACTCAACAGGAAAAAATCAAATTTTACAACCAAAGGAAAACAATTATACAGTAAAAGTTCAACTTACCACTCGAACCATCAGTAATGACAATATCGGATTTCTGGTCACCCTTTGTGTTATCTGCAGGCGAACCAGTTGCTACTACCCCGGCAGGTTCCACCATGACTGTTGCTGAAATTAATCAAATGTTGTTCTAAAATATTTGTGCCAATGAGTCACACTACTTATTAGTGACATATATTTTGAATGTTTCAAATTACGTAATAATGCCCCTACTCCTTCATAAAATCCTGTGGAGCTCTGTAATCATACATGTACACAATGCATTTATTAATATACATATTATGTGTGTCTTAAACATTTAATATGCTCCAGACTTGTACATTTGCCTTTTAATCACCCTCTATTCTATGCTTATTATTATATAGATGTTGTTTTGGAAAAGCGATCAAATAAAATTTAAAAATTACCGTTGTCGTATCGGACAACGACTAGAAATATGGTTGTCGGCTAAAAAAATGTTTGGGGGTGTGGGGGGGGGGGGTAAATATTATGGTAGGTATGGATACCTGAACCACACATATGAAAAAAATTGGCCTTAGCTTTAAAGCTAAAATTGCAACAGATATTGTTGAAATTGTTCAATCGTGCTTGCAAACTATTTATAGAATAAATGTATGTGTCTAATTGTCTATACTTACTTCCAATATTGTTTTCGTCAAACAGAGTGCAAGGGTTTAATATTATGTTGTGGTGGATTCTCAGATGTTTCTTGAGATTACTCGTGTTTCCGCCCTTCCCTTGCACAAATGTGTGTTTTTTACAATGAAGACACACGCCTCCATCTGTTTAGCGCGTGAAATGTGTCCAGACGTTAGATTTTTTTACCCTATTCCCCGGCATTTCTTTCCCGGAATATTATGTCACAACAACGACATAGTGACCTTAGTTCAGGAGTACAAGCCGTAAATTCGAAGTTATTTACTTATAGTTTTAGAGTTAAACAAATAAGTTTTATTTTGAAATCATTTCTTTAAAATACAGAAATATTACGTAAAAATGCAAATGTCAGTTTAGAATAAACTTCAATCGACGTTTTAACAATAAAATTGGAACCATCTGAATTACGAAACTACCGCTAAGTACATGTATATATACAATGGCGAAGGGAAGTAACTACTACTGTTCTTGAAGTTCTAGTCTTTCTTATTACTGACGCACAAGCTGTAATACGATAATTTCATTGGGATTTTAGAACTTTTTCGAACTCGTAAGTATCAATAACGGTACCGGTATGTTTTTAAACGGTTACATACCGGTACAAATTTTTAATGGTTCTCGGTACTGTCTCGGTACTGGATACCGGTGTCCAACCCTAATTAATGCATAATATAACTGTATTTGTAAATGATATAAACTCTTGAATTGCGGGAGAGAAAACATAAAGAAAACTAATCAGCCAATTTAATTATAATTCGTAGTGTGAGACTTCAAGAAAGTTGTCATCATGTCTAATTGTTTACCTTAAGTATAAAACACTTAATTAAACAATTCGCCACATGTGCGACCACTCAGCAAACGCTTACAATGTCTTTGTAGGGTCATATGTCCGCATCAGTATTCAGATTGGCTGACAAATCTTTCTAAGTCCATATGATAAAAAACACTTGTCTCCGTAAGTGGTCTATAATTTCCCGTTCTTGGAATATTCTGCAATTATTTTGTTGAACAGAAGATACGTACATCTTATGAAACATACAAAGGATACAATTACGAACGTATTTATACACTTAAAAATAAGGGGGAAAATATATAAGGAACACGAACTGAGTTGACTCATCTTTATGTTTGGCATAGTAATTGCCATGGATGTGTTTAGAATTTAAACATAGAAAATTAGTTGTAGTTTAGTGGATTGTCTGCTTCAACCGTTAAACTATCGACCATATAAATGTACTGAAAGTTGCGTAATACACCAACAATCAACCAACCAACCAACAAAACAGGAAGATTACGTTTTTTTAAATTATTTCCCTTGTGTATTAATTGAATATCTATATTCTAAATATATAATAAGCTATTCATTAAAAATGCAAAGATGAGTCCGTCTCCATATATATATTTGGCTATATGTGCGTTAATCTTTAAGAAATTACATGGCATGGATTTTTCCTCATCATATTACTGGGTCAGAAACCTCAGATGGAGATGGGATGAATGATGGCAATGATATTCCTCAGTTTGATCGTTATATATAAGAGTAAAATGTTAACGCTGAACATGCAAACAGCTTGACAAATTAACTAACTATACATTTCTAGCAAAGTGTGAACGTTGACATTTTGGTGCAATTATTCACATATTATGCAGTTTTGTAGTATCCTGTAGTTTGAGAAGATATTAGAACATACTATAATAATGAAAGCGCAAAACACGGCAAACGATGTGAGTTGAGAACAATATGCGATATAGACGACGAGAACCAGGCATGTTCAATTTGCGAATCAAACATATAACTATGTAAGCCAAAAGAAACGCACAACCATTTCGAATGTACACATCGACATACTGTTTTCATAAGCATAACCTAATATCCTTGAATGTGCCCAGCTGTTCCTTGTTAACATTTCCAACGAAGAAAAAACAATGTTTCAAATAAAAATAGTAATAATAAAAAATACATGTTGTTAAAATTATAAAATTGGTGCGTTACTTTCGGCGTTAAGTATATCATTACAACCCAATCTATTCCAATGTATTGACTTCATCAGTAGTGCACAGAATATGTATATTTAACGTTATATTGACTATTATCTAGAGTAACGCACGCACGCACGCACGCACACACCAATAATGAAAAAAAGTGTGTAAAGTGTTAGGAGGATGGAGTCAAACCTCCATAGACTGACGACGAGGCAAACCAATATGTATGTGACCTTTATTTTGAATTACATATGAAGAGAATATTGACAACTTATTTATAAATATCACTGATCCACCATTCTCAGCCAGCCGTTCTTGTTATAATAGACACGGGCTAAAACAAACAGCATTATCGACAAAGATTCAGCTGTATCGACACACGTGTTGCGTCTGTATAACACGACCTTGAAAGTGTTGTCAACATGCCGCAACCTGCCAAGTTAATTCATGTTTAAATACTACTTTTTTATCATACATTGACTATGTTCATTCCATTGCTGTTTCTACAACATATGTACACCTTTACTAAACCTACTAAAGATGAGGTATATTATATAACTTACATATTTTAGGAATCCAAACTCTACAGACACAATCTAAATGGTTTTAACCAGCCAGGCCAAAACCCCAAAAATGCAGCGTCGAAACAAGAGTTACCAACACTTAATTCATTTATTCATAATCAGTCACGAGTATTTTAAAACCCATGAATAAACCTATAATTTTAATCGGCACATATGCATTATTATATGCATTATTATATGATCTGAACAACCGGACAGAGTTTTGATCAACGGTTTTGTAGTGTAATTTTGCCGTTCTTTGGCGGGTAAGTTTCTTTAATATATAAACATTCGTGAAATAAAAGATATATGTTATTGTAATACGAATCTGTAGCATATGAGGGATTAGTTTAAAGAAAAAATATGTAAACAATCAATCGATCAATTAATCAATCAATCAATCAATCAATCAATCAATCAATCAATCAATCAATCGATCAATCAATCAATCAACCAATCAATTATCAATCAATCATTAACCAATAAATCAATCCTAGAGTGTCATAGGTTGTCAAGTAAATCGCCGTTGTCATTAACAGTCAAACAATTTAGAAAATAATAGAAAAATGTTCAGTATATATATATACACGATCAATATACAAGTATGCCGCGCTATAACAAATACAAATAAGGCTTATATCACCGAACAATATACAAGTATTCCACGCTGTAGCTAATACAACTAAGGCTTATATCACCGAACAATATACAAGTATGCCACGCTATAGCCAATACAAATAAGGCTTATATCACCGAACAATATACAAGTATGCCACGCTATTGCCAATACAAATAAGGCTTATATACACCGATCAATATACAAGTATGCACGAAATAACCAATACAAATAAGGCTTATATACACCGATCAATATACAAGAATGCCACACTGTAGCTAATACAAATAAGGCTTATATACACCAATCAATATACAAGTATACCACGCTGTAGCTAATACAAATAAGGCTTATATACACCGATCAATATACAAATAAGCCACGCTATAGCCAATACAAATAGGGCTTATATACACCGATCAATATACAAGTATGCCACGCTATAGTCAATACAAATAAGGCTTTTGTACACAGAACAATACACAAATATGCCACGCTGTAGCCAATACAAATAAGGCCTTATATACACCGATCAATATACAAGTATGCCACGCCATTGCAATACAAATTAGGCTTATATACACCGATCAATATACAAGTATGCCACGCTGAAGCTAATACAAATGAGGCGTATACACACCAATCAATAAACAAGTATGCCACGCTGTAGCTAATACAAATAAGGCTTATATACACCGATCAATATACAAGTATGCCACGCTATAGCAGTAGAAATAGGGCTTATATACACCGATCAATATACAAGTATGCATGCTATAACCAGTACAAATAAGGCTTATATCACCGAACAATATACAAGTATTCCACGCTGTAGCTAATACAACTAAGGCTTATATCACCGAACAATATACAAGTATGCCACGCTATAGCCAATACAAATAAGGCTATTATCACCGAACAATATACAACTATGCCACGCTATTGCCAATACAAATAAGGCTTATATACACCGATCAATATACAAGTATGCACGCTATAACCAATACAAATAAGGCTTATATAAACCGATCAATATAAAAGGATGCCACACTGTAGCTAATACAAATAAGGCTTATATACACCGATCAATATACAAGTATGCCACGCTGTAGCTAATACAAATAAGGCTTATATACACCGATCAAAATACAAATAAGCCACGCTATAGCCAATACAAATAGGGCTTATACACACCGATTAATATACAAGTATGCCACGCTATAGTCAATACAAATAAGGCTTTTGTACACCGAACAATATACAAACTTGTATGCACGCTATAGCCATAACAAATAAGGCTGATATACACCGGACAATATGCAAGTATGCCACGCTGTAGCCATAACAAATAAGGCTTATATACACCGAAAAATATAAAAGTATGCCACGCTGTAGTCATAACAAATAAGGCTTATATACACCGAACAATATACAAGTATGCCACGCTGTAGCCATAACAAATAAGGCTTATATACACCGAACCATATACCAAGTATGCCACGCTATAGCCAATATAAATAAGGCTTATATAAACCGATCAATATACAAGTATACCACGCTGTAGCTAATACGAATAAAGCTTATATACACTGAACAATATACAAGTGTACCACGCTATAGCCAATACAAATAAGGCTTATTACACCGAACAATATACAAGTATGCCACGCTGTAACCAATACAAATAAGGCTTATATACACCGAACAATATACAAGTATTCCACGCTATAGCCAATACAAATAAGGCTTATATCATTGAACAATATACAAGTATGCCACGCTATAGCCAATACAAATAAGGTTTATATCACCGAACAATATACAAGTATGCCACGCTATTGCCAATACAAATAAGGCTTATATACACCGATCAATATACAACTAAGCACGCTATAACCAATACAAATAAGGCTTATATACACCAATCAATATACAAGTATGCCACGCTGTAGCTGATACAAATAAGGCGTATACACACCAATCAATATACAAGTATGCCACGCTGTAGCTAATACAAATAAGGCTTTTATACACCGATCAATATACAAGTATGCCACGCTATAGCCAATAGAAATAGGGCTGATATACACCGATCAATATACAAGTATGCCACGCTATAGCCAATACAAATAAGGCTTATATCACCGAACAATATACAAGTATGCCACGCTATTGCCAATACAAATAAGGCTTATATACACCGATCAATATACAAGTATGCACGCTATAACCAATACAAGTAAGGCTTATATACACCGATCAATATACAAGTATACCACGTTGTAGCTAATACAAATAAGGCGTATATACACCGGTCAATATACAAATAAGCCACGCTATAGCCAATACAAATAGGGCTTATATCCACCGAACAATATACAAGTATGCCACGCTATAGCCATAACAAATAAGGCTTATATACACCGAACAATATACAAATCTTCAACGCTAAAATCATAACAAATAAGGCGTATATACAACGATCAATATAAAAGTATGCCACACTATAGCCAATACAAATAAGGCTTATATACACTGAACAATATAAAAGTATGCCACGCTGTAGCCAATACAAATAAGGCTTATATACACCGATCAATATACAAGTATGCCACGCTATTGCCAATACAAATAAGGCTTATATACACCGATCAATATACAAGTAAGCACGCTATAACCAATACAAATAAGGCTTATATACACCAATCAATATACAAGTATGCCACGCTGTAGCTAATACAAATAAGGCGTATACACACCAATCAATATACAAGTATGCCACGCTATAGCCAATAGAAATAGGGCTTATATACACTGATCAATATACAAGTATGCCACGCTATAACCAATACAAATAAGGCTTATATCACCGAACAATATACAAGTATTCCACGCTGTTGCTAATACAACTAAGGCTTATATCACCGAACAATATACAAGTATGCCACGCTATAGCCAATACAAATAAGGCTTATATCACCGAACAATATACAAGTATGCCACGCTATTACCAATACAAATAAGGCTTATATACACCGATCAATATACAAGTATGCACGCTATAACCAATACAAATAAGGCTTATTTACACCGATCAATATACAAGGATGCCACACTGTAGCTAACACAAATAAGGCTTATATACACCAATCAATATACAAGTATGCCACGCTGTAGCTAATACAAATAAGGCTTATATGCACCGATCAATATACAAATAAGCCACGCTATAGCCAATACAAATAGGGCTTATATACACCGATCAATATACATATATGCCACGCTATAGTCAATACAAATAAGGCTTTTATACACCGAACAATATACAAGTATGCCACGCTATAGCCATAACAAATAAGGCTTATATACACCGAACAATATACAAGTATTCCACGCTAAAGCCATAACAAATAAGGCTTATATACACCGATTAATATAAAAGTATACCACGCTATAGACAATACAAATAAGGCTTATATACACCGAACAATATAAAAGTATGCCACGCTGTAGCCAATACATATAAGCCTTATATACAACGATCAATATACAATATGCCACGCTATATCCAATACATATAAGGCTTATATAAACCGATCGATATACAAGTATGCCACGCTGTAGCCAATACAAATAAGGCTTATATACACCGATCAATATACAAGTATGCCACGCTGTAGCAAATACAAATAAGTCGTATATACATCGAACAATATACAAGTATGCCACGCTGTAGCCAATACAAATAAGGCTTATATACACCGATCAATATACAAGTATGCCACGCTATAACCAATACAAATAATGCTTATATACACCGAACAACCACGCTATAGCCAATACAAATAAGGCTTATATATACCGAACAATATACAAGTATGCCACGGTGTAGCCAATACAATTAAGGCTTATATGCACCGAACAATATACAAGTATGCCACGCTATAGCCGATACAAATAAGGCTTCTATACACCGAACAATATACAAGAATGCCACGCTATATCCAATACAAATAAGGCTTATATACACCGATCAATATACAAGTATGCCACGCTGTAACCAATACAAATAAGGCTTATATACACCGAACAATATACAAGTATTCCACGCTATAGCCAATACAAATAAGGCTTATATCACCGAACAATATACAAGTATGCCACGCTATTGCCAATACAAATAAGGCTTATATACACCAATCAATATACAAAAGCACGCTATAACCAATACAAATAAGGCTTATATACACCAATCAATATACAAGTATGCCACGCTGGAGCTTATACAAATAAGGCTTATATACATCAATCAATATACAAGTATACCACGCTGTAGCTTTTGCAAATAAGGCGTATATACACCGATCAATATACAAATAAGCCACGCTATAGCCAATACAAATAGGGCTTATATACACCGAACAATATACAAGTATGACACGCTATAACTATAACAAATAAGGCTTATATACACCGAACAATATACAAGTATTCCACGCTAAAGTCATAACAAAATAGGCTTATATACACCGATCAATATAAAAGAATGCCACGCTATAGCCAATACAAATAAGGCTTATATACACCGAACAATATAAAAGTATGCCACGCTGTACCAATACAAATAAGGCTTATATACAACGATCAATATACAATATGCCACGCTATATCCAATACATATAAGTCTTATATAAACCGATCGATATACAAGTATGCCACGCTGTAGCCAATACAAATAAGGCTGATATACACCGATCACTATACAAGTATGCCACGCTGTAGCTAATACAAATAAGTCATATATACACCGAACAATATACAAGTATGCCACGCTGTAGCCAATACAAATAAGGCTTATATACACCGATCAATATACAAGTAAGCACGCTATAACCAATACAAATAAGGCTTATATACACCAATCAATATACAAGTATGCCACGCTGTAGCTAATACAGATAAGGCGTATACACACCAATCAATTTACAAGTATGCCACGCTGTAGCTAATACAAATAAGGCTTATATCACCGAACAATATACAAGTATTCCACGCTGTAGCTAATACAACTAAGGCTTATATCACAGAACAATATACAAGTATGCCACGCCATAGCCAATACAAATAAGGCTTATATCACCGAACAATATACAAGTATGCCACGCTATTGCCAATACAAATAAGGCTTATATACACCGATCAATATACAAGTATGCACGCTATAACCAATACAAATAAGGCTTATATACACCGATCAATATACAAGGATGCCACACTGTAGCTAATACAAATAGGGCTTATATACACCGATCAATATACAAGTATGCCACGCTATAGTCAATACAAATAAGGCTTATTATACCGAACAATATACAAGTATGCCACTCTGTAACCAATACAAATAAGGCTTATATACACCGAACAATATACAAGTATTCCACGCTATAGCCAATACAAATAAGGCTTATATCACCGAACAATATACAAGTATGCCACGCTATAGCCAATACAAATAAGGCTTATATCACCATACAATATACAAGTATGCCACGCTATTGCCAATACAAATAAGGCCTATATACACCGATCAATATACAAGTATGCACGCTATAACCAATACAAGTAAGGCTTATATACACCGATCAATATACAAGTATACCACGTTGTAGCTAATACAAATAAGGCGTATATACACCGATCAATATACAAATAAGCCACGCTATAGCCAATACAAATAGGGCTTATATCCACCGAACAATATACAAGTATGCCACGCTATAGCCATAACAAATAAGGCTTATATACACCGAACAATATACAAATCTTCCACGCTAAAATCATAACAAATAAGGCGTATATACAACGATCAATATAAAAGTATGCCACGCTATAGCCAATACAAATAAGGCTTATATACTCTGAACAATATAAAAGTATGCCACGCTGTAGCCAATACAAATAAGGCTTATATACACCGATCAATATACAAGTATGCCACGCTATTGCCAATACAAATAAGGCTTATATACACCGATCAATATACAAGTAAGCACGCTATAACCAATACAAATAAGGCTTATATACACCAATCAATATACAAGTATGCCACGCTGTAGCTAATACAAATAAGGCGTATACACACCAATCAATATACAAGTATGCCACGCTATAGCCAATAGAAATAGGGCTTATATACACTGATCAATATACAAGTATGCCACGCTATAACCAATACAAATAAGGCTTATATCACCGAACAATATACAAGTATTCCACGCTGTTGCTAATACAACTAAGGCTTATATCACCGAACAATATACAAGTATGCCACGCTATAGCCAATACAAATAAGGCTTATATCACCGAACAATATACAAGTATGCCACGCTATTGCCAATACAAATAAGGCTTATATACACCGATCAATATACAAGTATGCACGCTATAACCAATACAAATAAGGCTTATTTACACCGATCAATATACAAGGATGCCACACTGTAGCTAATACAAATAAGGCTTATATACACCAATCAATATACAAGTATGCCACTCTGTAGCCAATACAAATAGGGCTTATATACACCGATCAATATACATATATGCCACGCTATAGTCAATACAAATAATGCTTTTATACACCGAACAATATACAAGTATGCCACGCTATAGCCATAACAAATAAGGCTTGTATACACCGAACAATATACAAGTATTCCACGCTAAAGCCATAACAAATAAGGCTTATATACACCGATTAATATAAAAGTATACCACGCTATAGACAATACAAATAAGGCTTATATACACCGAACAATATAAAAGTATGCCACGCTGTAGCCAATACAAATAAGCCTTATATACAACGATCAATATACAATATGCCACGCTATATCCAATACATATAAGTCTTATATAAACCGATCGATATACAAGTATGCCACGCTGTAGCTAATACAAATAAGGCTGATATACACCGATCACTATACAAGTTTGCCACGCTGTAGCTAATACAAATAAGTCATATATACACCGAACAATATACAAGTATGCCACGCTGTAGCCAATACAAATAAGGCTTATATACACCGATCAATATACAAGTATGCACGCTATAACCAATACAAATAAGGCTTATATACACCAATCAATATACAAGTATGCCAAGCTGTAGCTAATACAAATAAGGCGTATACACACCAATCAATATACAAGTATGCAAAGCTGTAGCTAATACAAATAAGGCTTATATCACCGAACAATATACAAGTATTCCACGCTGTAGCTAATACAACTAAGGCTTATATCACAGAACAATATACAAGTATGCCACGCTATAGCCAATACAAAAAAGGCTTATATCACCGAACAATATACAAGTATGCCACGCTATTGCCAATACAAATAAGGCTTATATACACCGATCAATATACAAGTATGCACGCTATAACCAATACAAATAAGGCTTATATACACCGATCAATATACAAGGATGCCACACTGTAGCTAATACAAATAGGGCTTATATACACCGATCAATATACAAGTATGCCACGCTATAGTCAATACAAATAAGGCTTATTATTCTATACCTAATTTATACATCCAATCGTAGACGCTCTTTCGAGTCATGTGACCGTACAATATATTTCCGTATCGGGACGCACGCGCGTACAAAATATCCCGTATTTTGTTCGTATTGTACGCTTCACAGGTTCCATGTTAAACCTATGATAAAGACCGAAACGCGTGAAAAGGTCCGAATAAAAATCAGAACCGACAGGCTTCTGTCATTACCTAACCATAAATTGTTGTCAAGTAATGAAAACCTATCTATTGCACATATTTTTATTTAATTTTCCTTTATAACAAAAAAAAAACACAAAAAACTAGCATAATATATCATTGTTTGAAACTGACCTTCGGTAGTATTTAATCACTGTTGACAACGGAGAAATGGGCATTCTTTCAAGCAAATAAAGCTTGAGAGTAAGCCATGTCGAACACAATATATAAAATACATAGACCTACATGCAATTGTGCTTTCGATGTTCATAGCGACTTGCTTGAAAGCATGAAACAAACGAAAGTTATATCCGAATTATAAATGATTGGTTAAAATAAAGGTATAGAATAAAAAGGTTACTTAACATGGTTCTGTACAATACGGGATATATTTGGACTCGTACACAGCTGGAAAAAATCATATTGGACTCGCCTAACGGCTCGTCCAATATGACTTTTCCAGCTGTGTACTCGTCCAAATATATCTCCGTATTGTACAGAACCATGTTAAATAACCTATAATTATACCGAACAATATACAAGTATGCCACTCTGTAACCAATACAAATAAGGCTTATATACACCGAACAATATACAAGTATTCCACGCTATAGCCAATACAAATAAGGCTTATATCACCGAACAATATACAAGTATGCCACGCTATAGCCAATACAAATGAGGCTTATATCACCGAACAATATACAAGTATGCCACGATATTGCCAATACAAATAAGGCTTATATACACCGATCAATATACAACCAAGCACGCTATAACCAATACAACTAAGGCTTATATACACCAATCAATATACAAGTATGCCACGCTGTAGCTAATACAAATAAGGCTTTTATACACCGATCAATATACAAGTATGCCACGCTATAGCCAATAGAAATAGGGCTGATATACACCGATCAATACACAAGTATGCCACGCTATAACCAATACAAATAAGGCTTATATCACCGAACAATATACAAGTATTCCACGCTGTAACTAATACAACTAAGGCTAATATCACCGAACAATATACAAGTATGCCACGCTAAAGCCAATACAATTAAGGCTTATATCACCGAGCAATATACAAGTATGCAACGCTATTGCCAATACAAATAAGGCTTATATACACCGATCAATATACAAGTATGCCACGCTGTAGCCATAACAAATAAGGCTTATATACACCGAACAATATACAAGTTTGCCACGCTGTAGCCATAACAAATAAGGCGTATATACACCGAACAATATACAAGTATGCCACGCTGTAGCTAATACAAATAAGGCTTATATACACCGAACAATATACAAGTATGCCACGCTATAGCCAATACAAATAAGCCTTATATACACCGATCAATATACAAGTATGCCACGCTGTAGCTAATACGAATAAAGCTTATATACACTGAACAATATACAAGTGTACCACGCTATAGCCAATACAAATAAGGCTTATTACACCGAACAATATACAAGTATATCACGCTGTAACCAATACAAATAAGGCTTATATACACCGAACAATATACAAGTATGCCACGCTATTGCCAATACAAATAAGGCTTATATACACCGATCAATATACAACTAAGCACGCTATAACCAATACAAATAAGGCTTATATACACCACTCAATATACAAGTATGCCACGCTGTAGCTAATACAAATAAGGCGTATACACACCAATCAATATACAAGTATGCCACGCTGTAGCTAATACAAATAAGGCTTTTATACACCGATCAATATACAATTATGCCACGCTATAGCCAATAGAAATAGGGCTGATATACACCGATTCATATACAAGTATGCCACGCTATAACCAATACAAATAAGGCTTATATCACCGAACAATATACAGGTATTCCACGCTGTAACTAATACAACTAAGGCTTATATCACCGAACAATATACAAGTATGCCACGCTATAGCCAATACAAATAAGGCTTATACCACCGAACAATATACAAGTATGCCACGCTATTGCCAATACAAATAAGGCTTATATACACCGATCAATATACAAGTATGCACGCTATAACCAATACAACTAAGGCTTATATACACCGATCAATATACAAGTATTCCACGCTGTAGCTAATACAAATAAGGCTTATATACACCAATCAATATACAAGTAAACCACGCTGTAGCTAATACAAATAAGGCGTATATACACCGATCAATATACAAATAAGCCACGCTATAGCCAATACAAATAGGGCTTTTATACACCGAACAATATACAAGTATGCCACGCTATAGCCATAACAAATAAGGCTTATATACACCGAACAATATACAAGTCTTCCACGCTAAAATCATAACACATAAGGCTTATATACAACGATCAATATAAAAGTATGCCACGCTATAGCCAATAGAAATAAGGCTTATATACACTGAACAATATAAAAGTATGCCACGCTGTACCAATACAAATAAGGCTTATATACAACGATCAATATACAATATACCACGCTATAGCCAATACAAATGAGGCTTATATGCACCGAACAATATACAAGTATGCCACGATATTGCCAATACAAATAAGGCTTATATACACCGATCAATATACAACTAAGCACGCTATATCCAATACAAATAAGGCTTATATACACCAATCAATATACAAGTATGCCACGCTATAGCCAATAGAAATAGGGCTGATATACAACGATCAATATACAAGTATGCCACGCTATAACCAATACAAATAAGGCTTATATCACCGAACAATATACAAGTATTCCACGCTGTAACTAATACAACTAAGGCTTATATCACCGAACAATATACAAGTATGCCACGCTATAGCCAATACAAATAAGGCTTATATCACCGAACAATATACAATATGCAACGCTATTGCCAATACAAATAAGGCTTATATACACCGATCAATATACAAGTATGCACGCTATAACCAATACAAATAAGGCTTATATACACCGATCAATATACAAGTATGCCACGCTGTAGCTAATACAAATAAGGCTTATATACACCAATCAATATACAAGTATGCCACGCTATAGCCATAACAAATAAGGCGTATATACACCGATCAATATACAAGTATTCCACGCTAAAGCCATAACAAATAAGGCTTATATACACAGATCAATATAAAAGTATACCACGCTATAGCCAATACAAATAAGGCTTATATACACCGAACAATATAAAAGTATGCCACGCTGTAGTCAATACAAATAAGGCTTATATACCACGATCAATATACAATATGCCACGCTATATCCAATATATATAAGGCGTATATAAACCGATCGATATACAAGTATGCCACGCTGTAGCCAATACAAATAAGTCTTATATACACCGATCAATATACAAGTATGCCATGCTGTAGCAAATACAAATAAGTCGTATATACACCGAACAATATACAAGTATGCCACGCTGTAGCCAATACATATATGGCTTATATACACCGATCAATATACAAGTATGCCACGCTATAACCAATAAAAATAATGCTTATATACACCGAACAATATAATACAAGTGTGCCACGCTGTAGCCAATACAAATAAGGCTTATATACACCGAACAACCACGCTATAGCCAATACAAATAAGGCTTATATATACCGAACAATATACAAGTATGCCACGCTGTAGCCAATACAAATAAGGCTTATATGCACCGAACAGTATACAAGTATGCCACGCTATCGCCAATACAAATAAGGCTTCTATACACCGAACAATATACAAGAATGCCACGCCATATCCAATATATATAGGGCTTATATACACCGAACAATATACAAGTATGCCACGCTATAGCCAATATATATAAGGCTTATATACACCGATCAATATACAAGTATGCCACGCTGTAGCCAATACAGATAAGGCTTATATACACCGAACAATATACAAGTATGCAACGCTGTAACCAATACAAATAAGGCTTATATACACCGATCAATATACGAGTATGCTACGCTGTAGCTAATAAAAATAAGGCTTATATCATCGAACAATATACAAGTATACCAAGCTATATCCAATACAAATAAGGCTTATATACACCGAACAATATACAAGTATGCCACGCTATATCCAATACAAATAAGGCTTATATACACCGAACAATATACAGGTATGCCACGCTTTAGCCAATACAAATAAGGCTTATATACACCGAACAATATACAAGTATGCCACGCTGTAGCTAATACAAATAAGACTTATATCACCGAACAATATACAAGTATGCCACGCTATAGTCAATACAAATAAGGCTTTTGTAAACCGAACAATATGCAAGTATGCCACGCTATACCATAACAAATAAGGCTTATATACACCGAACAATATACAAGTATTCCACGCTAAAGCCATAACAAATAAGGCTTATATACACCGATTAATATAAAAGTATGCCACGCTATAGCCAATACAAATAAGGCTTATATACACCGAACAATATAAAAGTATGTCACGCGGTAGCCAATACAAATAAGCCTTATATACAACGATCAATATACAATATGCCACGCTATATCCAATACATATAAGGCTTATATAAACCGATCGATATACAAGTATGCCACGCTGTAGCCAATCCAAATGAGGCTTGTATACACCGATCAATATACAAGTATGCAACGCTGTAGCAAATACAAATAAGTCGTATATACACCGAACAATATACAAGTATGCCACGCTGTAGCCAATACAAATAAGGCTTATATACACCGATCAATATACAAGTATGCCACGCTATAATCAATATAAATAATGCTTATATACACCGAACAATATACAAGTGTGCCACGCTGTAGCCAATACAAATAATGCTTATATAACCCGAACAACCACGCTAAACCCAATATAAATAAGGCTTATATATACCGAACAATATACAAGTATGCCACATTGTAGCCAATACAAATTAGGCTTATATGCACCGAACAATATACAAGTATGCCACGCTATAGCCAATACAAATAAGGCTTCTATACACCGAACAATATCCAAGAATGCCACGCTATATCCAATACAAATAAGGCTTATATACACCGATCAATATACAAGTATGCCACGCTGTAACTAATACAAATAAAGCTTATATACACTGAACATTATACAAGTGTACCACGCTTTAGCCAATACAAATAAGGCTTATTATACCGAACAATATACAAGTATGCCACTCTGTAACCAATACAAATAAGGCTTATATACACCGAACAATATACAAGTATTCCACGCTATAGCCAATACAAATAAGGCTTATATCACCGAACAATATACAAGTATGCCACGCTATAGCCAATACAAATGAGGCTTATATGCACCGAACAATATACAAGTATGCCACGATATTGCCAATACAAATAAGGCGTATATACACCGATCAATATACAACTAAGCACGCTATATCCAATACAAATAAGGCTTATATACACCAATCAATATACAAGTATGCCACGCTGTAGCTAATACAAATAAGGCTTTTATACACCGATCAATATACAAGTATGCCACGCTATAGCCAATAGAAATAGGGCTGCTATACACCGATCAATATACAAGTATGCCACGCTATAACCAATAAAAATAAGGCTTATATCACCGAACAATATACAAGTATTCCACGCTGTAACTAAAACAACTAAGGCTTATATCACCGAACAATATACAAGTATGCCACGCTATAGCCAATACAAATAAGGCTTATATCACCGAACAATATACAAGTATGCAACGCTATTGCCAATACAAATAAGGCTTATATACACCGATCAATATACAAGTATGCACGCTATAACCAATACAAATAATGCTTATATACACCGATCAATATACAAGTATGCCACGCTGTAGCTAATACAAATAAGGCTGATATACACCAATCAATATACAAGTATGCCACGCTATAGCCATAACAAATAAGGCGTATATACACCGATCAATATACAAGTATTCCACGCTAAAGCCATAACAAATAAGGCTTATATACACAGATCAATATAGAAGTATACCACGCTATAGCCAATACAAATAAGGCTTATATACACCGAACAATATAAAAGTATGCCACGCTGTAGCCAATACAAATAAGGCTTATATACCACGATCAATATACACTATGCCACGCTATATCCAATATATATAAGGCGTATATAAACCGATCGATATACAAGTATGCCACGCTGTAGCCAATACAAATAAGTCTTATATACACCGATCAATATACAAGTATGCCATGCTGTAGCAAATACAAATAAGTCGTATATACACCGAACAATATACAAGTATGCCACGCTGTAGCCAATACATATAGGGCTTATATACACCGATCAATATACAAGTATGCCACGCTATAACCAATAAAAATAATGCTTATATACACCGAACAATATAATACAAGTGTGCCACGCTGTAGCCAATACAAATAAGGCTTATATACACCGAACAACCACGCTATAGCCAATACAAATAAGGCTTATATATACCGAACAATATACAAGTATGCCACGCTGTAGCCAATACAAATAAGGCTTATATGCACCGAACAGTATACAAGTATGCCACGCTATCGCCAATACAAATAAGGCTTCTATACACCGAACAATATACAAGAATGCCACGCTATATCCAATATATATAGGGCTTATATACACCGAACAATATACAAGTATGCCACGCTATAGCCAATATATATAAAGCTTATATACACCGATCAATATACAAGTATGCCACGCTGTAGCCAATACAGATAAGGCTTATATACACCGAACAATATACAAGTATGCAACGCTGTAACCAATACAAATAAGGCTTATATACACCGATCAATATACGAGTATGCCACGCTGTAGCTAATAAAAATAAGGCTTATATCATCTAACAATATACAAGTATACCAAGCTATATCCAATACAAATAAGGCTTATATACACCGAACAATATACAAGTATGCCACGCTATATCCAATACAAATAAGGCTTATATACACCGAACAATATACAGGTATGCCACGCTTTAGCCAATACAAATAAGGCTTATATACACCGAACAATATACAAGTATGCCACGCTGTAGCTAATACAAATAAGACTTATATCACCGAACAATATACAAGTATGGCACGCTATATCCAATACGAATAAGGCTTATATCACCGAACAATATACAAGTATGCCACGCTATAGCCGATACAAATAAGGCTTATATACACCGAACAATATACAAGTATGCCATGCTGTAGCTAATGTACATAACGTTTATTTACACCCAACACGTTTTAGGGTCTGAAGGTGAATTGGAATTATATAGTGCCAGTCCAAACACTAGTAACTCCATCATATTCAACTTATCAATGATACTAATTCTTTATTAGATGCTATAATAAATGTATTGAATAATATATACTACCGCTAGCAATAGAAACCCCATATTATTTATTGTAGACTATTTATTTAACCTATTTCGGGCCTATCGTATTTGGGGTTGGTATGGAGAATGAGATAACTTACGGTGTTGGAATGCAGTTACTTTCGATAATCCACTATTGGTATTACTATGGAAATTATGACGGAATCACTGACGTTTTTGTATTCCTACCTGCAATATCGGATGAAGACTCGGTCAAAAGTGATGGAAATGGACATGTACTTGTCACGGAGACTATGTTTATTATCGGCGGTCAAACCCATCTAAACATATAACTTACTTAAGATGATGTCTCTTGTCTCAAGATATAACGAAACAACATTCCATTTAACCACGTTTGTCTTTTAATTTAACGTCTCATTAAACCATTTAATGTACTTTTTCCGACCGTTCAAGAATCGTTTAATAATTGATGAAAACCGTTTAATGAAAGCTTTCGAACCATCTAATAAGTTATGAGCTCATTTAACAATTATCCAAACCACACTAACATTTTTATAACGATGAAACATTTCAATGGGTATCAACTGGAACCGTCTAATGACCATCGAAACCGTCTGGTGTCTTTTGAAATAGTTTAGTGTCATTCAGTGAATATTTTCAAACAGTGAAACGCATTAAAACAGTATCAAATGAAACCATTTAACATGTTTAATGACGAACAAAACCGTCTAGTGTCGTTTAAAATTAATTCGGTGTTTACATAAATCATTTAACGAAACGCCAAGAAATTTAGTGATTGTGTTCGAACGGTGATCAATCGGATTATCTCTCGAAACTTTTGCAATATCTCGTAGGGGTCTTTTTTTTGCTGACGTCACGATGTACCAGATATCATTTATGGACACCGATTCAACTTTCAAGGTCGTCAAACGTTTTTAACCTCGTGGCGTAAGTATCTCTATATCTGGTGAACAACTAATCTTTTTAAATCAACATCACGAAGTTAGTCAATTAGTTAAAAAATTTGCATGTAATTGTTTTTATCCCCACGTTGTCTATGAGGTTTTTTTTCAACATACAACATCATGACCTCAGGTGAGATGCCCACAAATATGTACTTGCAGATAAAGTTAATCTGAAACATCACGGAACTGTAACTCTGATTCGCAATATCAACAAACAAATCAAAATACAACCAACGTATGAACATGAACCACGTAGGTATAACAACAATAACTACTTTAATAGAGACCCAGATTCAGGTAGCTACAGAGGAAATGATTTTGGTAGTTACAACGTGTCTAGAACTGTTCCTTATTTGGATATCTGCACTGAATGTAACAAACTGCACTGCAATGAAACCAGTCATAAACCTAAAATTAGTATTAATGATGAATCAGACAATGACATAAATACTTTAAATTATATCAACAATTCCCCTATTATTGTAAAACAACCAGCTATCGAAGATATGTAAAGCGAAAACTCCAGCTCTGTATCAGTCACGGATTTTCATCACCGAGGCCTGTATATAACTAGTTTAAACATATGCCACATCAAACCCAAACTAGATGACCTTAAATTAATGTTAAGTGAATCTAAGAATGTAGATGTTTTGTGCCTCTGCGAAACATTCCTTGATAGTTCTGTAGATAATGAAACGTTAAATATTCCCAAATATAACATCGAAGGAAAGGATCGAAACGAGACAAACAACACAGCAGGAACATCAAAAGGGAGTGGACTCCTTATATATTTGTCAAATCATTTACACTGATTTTGAGACTCCTGAAATGGAATCTATTTGGATAGAAATTAATATAAAAAATAGCAAACCAATATGTATTTGCTCGATATACAGGCCGCCGTCATTAACTTCGCAATGACATGATTCGTTTGCAATGCAGTTGGATAAGGTAGCCTATCTTGATAACGATGTTTATATTCTCGGTGATTTTAATATAAATATATTAGCAAATCAATCTGGTCCTAATAAGTTGTCTCAAGAAATGGTGTTGTATGAACTTAAACAAATTATAATTGCACCAACAAGAGTTACAACCAATTCAACAACCTTAATAGATCATATTTACACATCACACGAAAGTCAGATACCGAATCATTTTTACCTAGTATCCCAATAAGTGATCATTATAAAGTATGCTTTACTCGCAGTAAAACTAAAACTCAAATTAAAAGAAAATTAGATACCGATAATATAAAACATCTCAACAACCTGTATTCTTGTCGGATCTATCAGAAAATTAGGCTAATTTGGAAATATACACAGAACAATTCGGATGAAAATTTCCAAAATTGGAATGATATTTTTACATCAGTTCTAAATACACATGCGCCAATAAAAAAAAATAGTTAAAAGAGACTTTAAGCTTGAATGTCTCACGGAAGAAATCACCATAGCACAACGAAACAGAGATGCATCTCTTAAAAAGAAAGACTAGAATAACTATAAATATTGGCGAAATAGAACTAAAAATTTAATACGAACGTCCAAAAACAACTTCTTTTCTAAATTGAAAGATGGCAATAAAGATAACAAATACTTATGGGATCATATAAATGATATCAAAGGTTAATCAAAATCGTCTTCGATACCAAGCGAATTAACAGTAGACGATCCGAGCTTTATTGACGTAAATGATGTAATAAACACCTTTAATAAATACTTTTCTAATATAAGTGAACGATTAAAAGATAACACTGACTTAAATCACAGAGATTTTGAAAACTAAAAAACTTCACCGAATTGAAAATTCCTGCAGATGTACAATTTAAAATACGTTTGATGAAAAAGAACATCTTGTATCAATCATAAAGTTACTTGAAGTTACAAAGGCTACATGACTAGTTGGAGTAAGTCCCAAACACTAAAACTAGCAGCAGCCGTTATTGCACCATCTATACTGAAGTTAATAAATATTAGTATTCATACAGGGTCCGTTTACATCTTACCTCTCTAACAGAATTCACTGTATAGTAGCTGGTGAAAAAGTTGCCGATAAGGAAATTGTAAAAAGTGGAGTTCCACAAGGCTCTGTACTTGGTCCAGTACTGTTTTGCTGTTCATTAAAGATTTCCCTCTTTATACTGGGGCAAGTGAAACTGATTTATATGCAGTCGATACAGCCATACATACGGCAGATAAAGATATAACTGTCATTGAAACTCGACTCCAAGCAAGTAAATTGTTTTAAAACGTGGTGAACTGATAACAAAATGCACATAAATGGTAATAAAACTTTTTCAATGACCATAGGATCTAGATCTAAACTATTAAGTCACCCTAAACTTGAACTTACTCTTGATAACAACTCAGTGTCAAACAACTGATGCACATGAACTGTTAGGAATACATATAGATCAAATGATCAGTTGGGATAAACAAATAGACAGTGTATGTCAAAGCATCACAAGTAAAATAACTCTTATGAAATTGCTATCAAAATATGTCAAACAAGGTAAGTTTAAACTGTACTTCAGTGCATATATATTGCCTTTGTTTGACTACGGATGTATCATATTGGGTCGTTACTCATCCCATAGTATCGATCAAAGACTAAAACTTCAAAAACGAGCGGCCAGGCGTATCCTCCGAGTAGAATTTAATACTCCATCCGAACAAATGTTTAAAACCCTTAATTGGCTTCCAGCCCAAAAACGGGTTCAATACCATACATGTATTATAGTGTATAAATCTCTAAAAAATCAAACACCTGAATACATTGACAACATGCTCTCAAAACCTTCAATAACTCATGGACGAACTTTAGGATCTTCCACAAATGATACACTGCACGTTCCAAGATCTCTCACAGCAGTTTATTATGAAGCATTTTCAATATGCGGTCCCGAGGAATGGAATAACGTTCCTCATGAAATACGGTTTTCAAAATCATTCAGTTCATTTAAAACGTTACTGAAAACACATCTTATGTCCACATCTGCTATCAAATTTCAAAGGTATGTATATGATCAGTGTGGGTCTGGTACAGCATCAATGTTTTAACGACACAAAGTCTTAAGAAATCATAAAAACTATATGTTTTAAGTGCATATGTAAAGTTATAGACTTGCCTACAAAGAGTATTTGTTGTGTGTGTGATACGGTCTGAATATGTCAATACTACTATGTAAGCATAAACTAATATAAATACAATAAAACATCAATGTTTGACGTTTCATTGGATCAGCTTGTATGTTTCGTCTGCTGGGCTAGATAACATTGATTACATACTTTAATATATATAATACACTAAAACATCAATGTTTGATGGTTCAGTGGATCAGCTTGTATGTTTTGTCTGCTGGACTAGATTACATTGATTACATACTTTAAATATTTTCTATATATGTTTTAGAAGAATGAATTCCTAATTGAAAACATCATTGCATGACAGCTCATGAGATCAGCTTGTATGTTTCGTCAACTGGGCTTGATTACAATGAGATTTATTTATAAACTTAGTTCAAATCTAGTTTTTGGATAGTATGATTGTAAACCTGCGTAATGTGCTGTCTTAGGCTAAATCACACATACGCATACTAGTATTAGGACTGGTGGTTTAACCAACACAGTTGCCCTTTCGTGTTTGTGTATTGCTATTGAACAATGTTGACCCTGTTGACAAAATGTTAGGTATGATATTCCTACCAGTAATTATTGCTCAAGATCACTTGCATATTTATTCAATATGCCATCACTTTTTAATTGTTACAATCATCTTACAGCAGTATGTATTGTGTTGTTTAAATGATTTCTTATATATGCAATTTGATTACCGATGTATTCCCTACGGCAATCGCAGTAATGTTCACTTTCTTGACAATGTGTACGTAATTGTTTAAGTTTTAAAATGTAATACTTAAAATCTTAATATTTATATTGTTAAAAACATATACACTTGTCGAGTTTTAAACATTCCTTTTATATTGTATACACATCACCTAAAGGTTGAATCTGTCTACATCATTGTATCTCATATACCACCTTTTTAGAAAACTCATGAAGTTTCTAGACATATTTTATTCATTTTATTCTTTCGGTACCATTGTTTTAATCATGTTTGTATAAACTGTAAACACATTCTATTTCTTGTGAACATGTGCAATGTAATTCCGGTCAAGAAGCCAAGATGGCAGCAACCTGCAACATTTCCTAAGGGAAAAATAAAATTAATATACATTTAATCAATTTAATCCTACATTTATTGAGTGTTTGATTGGTGACAAGTTATTCCAGTGTTCGCATGTATTAAATACTTGCAGTTAGATGGTAGAATTTCATTGTTAACAAAGTATCCAAAACTATTATGCAAACATTATATAATCCTCGGCTAGAGCCTCCTCGCAATTTATCATGTTTAATACATTCAATAATGAATGAGCACTCATGTAAGGTCCCCTCTGTTAATCACTGTTAGACATACAATTGCATGAGAAAATTGTGTTATTTCATTTTGTATCAGGTGATAAGACCCGCCCAATAATGTTTCTGTGTCAAGATATTGAAACATAAAATCAGTGTTTTTCAATCAGACATTTTTTTTTTTTTTTTTTTTTGTTCTGAAAACAATAAATAATTATAATTGTTCACTCGTTTATAACGGATAAAATAATATGCAAAATACAGGTTTAATTAGGTTGTGGGTATCTGCTTCAGTAAAGGAAACCAAAGCCATTAATACTTTGTTCATATCCGCTCAAACGGCGGTAACACACAATTTATTTTGAAAATTGCTATAATTTAGATTTTGTTAGTGCACAATGCCAGCATAATAAAGGATCAGCCAGATAATATGCTTCCTATCATGACTGATGGATTGTTAATATAATGATTTTGATGAAAGCCATGGGGATTCTCCAAATTAGACTTCATCTGCCACTCCGCGCCTTGTATAGCAGAATGTACTTTCGTTCTAGATTAAATTCGGCTAATATTCCGTTTTTTGCATGTTTTTGTATATACTGGTATTGATTGTATAGTGTTCCATATTCGTTCTCCATTACCACTTACCCCCGTTGTGATTCGATCCTATATATGGCTCAGTTTATATTATTTTTTTAGAGCAGTTACGTCCTCAAATTTGGAAAAGCCACGAATTTCAAAAGTATATTTCTAGTATTGTAACCTGCTCCCAACTATTTTCCATTTTGTTTATTTCGCCCATTGTTTTTTCTCGTTTAGGGCAAAGCGTTTTGTTACAAATTGGGACCATACGCCGCTGGCCATGAAATGGTGTGTAAATACCTGATTGAAGGTTCCATGTTCACCGTCATATGCATACCATCTTCGGGATGGTTGACTTTTTTGTGTTAAATACATTTTAAGTATTGAGTTCTGCTCAACCCGGGACTAGAGGGCGTAAACGGTAGCAAGCACTTTTCACTACCGATCATGAACAGTCTCGATCAAATCGAGACTACAATATTTTTTGTACTTACCGTGTTCGGCGATTTCCAAATTTCTCCTTTCATACTTTTTTGTTAAATTACCGCCATGGAATTTTGATCGTGAGCCATATAGATCGCCTTAACGTTAACAAAAGGACGTACGTAAATACACTCGTGTCAACACTATTGGTCTAGATGTGATTTGTATGTTTAAAGATGAATGGCCACCCTTTTTGTAGTAGTATCAATTAACAAATTTAACTCTTAAACATCAAATGAACATTTCTTGATAGTCTCGGGGAGAAATATATATTGAAACCCGCTACTAAGTTGTATATAAGTATCATTTGCATGACGTAGATACTACTTTTACCACTGCGTGACTGCACTGGAAAATGAGGTAAATCTGAATTGTATAGCTGCGCAACTATTGCCAGATAATTGATAAATTCATTTCCCGGTGGATTAATTTACCTGTTCAAAGTTTTCTATGTCATCAAATAAAATCTTATTCTCGATTTTCACAGTTATTGCAATGTGTGAATTGTAAATATATATTATTTTGTAATGACTTCGATTTAAATAAACATGTGCATGAAGCAAAACATGGCCGGAGAACTTTAAATCGCGACGACATGTTTTAAAATTAAGTCCACCGTGACCAAATTGAATTTTCGTCCGATTCCTACCACAGCAATCCTGCTGATCTAAATAAATGAATCGGTAAACGTAGCATGTTTATCAACAAACACGTGTCCGTCGAACATAAAGTTACAGGCCCTGTAGAGTCATAAGCCGGTGTTTTATGGATAGTGTTGTATTCTTGTTAACTGAAATATTGATGTTGGCAGGGGCTATGGGAGGAATGTGAATAATAAACAGAGGCGTATGTGTGCCTATTACTCCATTTCACGGGCACTTCCGATGTCTCCGTAGTATTGCCCATTTCACGGGCACTTGGGATGTCTCCGTAGTATTGCCCATTTCACGGGCACTTGGAATATCTCCGAAGTATTGCCCATTTCACGGGCACTTCGGATATCTCCGTAGTATTGCCCATTTCATAGGCACTTCGGATGTCTCCGTAGTATTGCCCATTTCAAGGGCACTTTGGATGTCTCCGTAGTATTGCCCATTTCACGGGCACTTCGGATATCTCCGTACAATGTTCGGAATTTCAGTAACATTGCGCAAAGTCACATGACTTTAATAACGGTAAGTAGCATGACTTCAATAACTGATCAGATGCAGACTTGGAATTCACCAACCATTCTTCAGATGAGTCTTAGACTTGAGCTCAAGTACTAAAATTCCATTCACAAATATACCCATGACCTTCATAGATAAACACTTGTATGAACTTGCTATTTAATATAATGTATCATATTTATACATAGCAGCTTCTTATGAACGTTTATCGTAAAACTTATAGAAATATGTGTCAGATCGAAATTTGCATACTTGGGCTTAAGTCTAAGAAAAGTCTCAAGAATGGTTGTTGAATTCAAGGCCTGTTAGTCACAGAAGAATCAACAATCACAAATTAACTAGTTTCAATGTCTATAACTTGAGTTAAAATGCGCGTATTCGATTGCTAAAATACTACAATCGTTAGTATTTAGTAATTCTACACAGAAACCACTTTGACTTATTCCTTGGAAACTAGATTGGATTTCAAGGCTATTAAGAACGAGTTCTGATTTGTCTACATCGGAGCAAGTACGCGTAAGTTGAAATCGGTGTTACGATAACAACATTCTTTGTGACAATTTTGTTTTTTAATTGTAAAAACAGGCCTTAATGTATGTTTTTCTTCGGTACCAAATACAGTAATAATATATACCTGCCATGCGTTAAAGTGCTAGTCTGACATTTAATAACATTTGTGTTTTGTTTCTAGTTTCACATTAGGCACCGCCACAAATGAATATTTAATGTGCCTACCAGTTTTTGATTGGTACACAAATGAATATTTAATGTGCCTACCAGTTTTTGATTGGTCGAACTGTTTGGCTAATCGGAGATATCTCGATACTATCCGTGATTGTTAGGCGAATGTCGGGGTGAAATGGGCTATTACTGTTATAAGGAGGCCACGTGCCTTATGCATCGTACACATGCGCCCTTCAATATGTCGGTGTTGGTAACTGCTTTCTGCAATTACTTCGGCTGCACAAGCTGCAAATCATCATGATTGCAACTTGTCTGGTTAACAATATTTCAAGATCCAGTGTGTCTGGTTTGCAATATGTCAAGATCCGGTGTCTTCGTCAGTTCGGTTAAAATTAATTCAGTATTCTTTGTCTACTATTTTTATAGGCATTAAGCATTGACCATCTTGAGAGCTTTACTTTCGGAGAGTCGGAGAGAGCCAATTAATATCCTGTCGACGTACGTTATGTTTATGACTACATGTATCCGCCATCACTCCTTAATTGCCAATGTATTGCCAACCTCAGTGTTATAATCTGGAAAGAGGCAATTTAAGTTAATAGTGATTTGGGTTTTCTCAGTTATACTGTTCTGTATAGTAATATATCGTAGTCTACAATAGGTAGTATGTTTTTATATGCTATTATATTTATTTTTCTCACATATCCATTAACTAGCATTAATGGGTGTACTAATGTAAAAGTTACGCTTTTTGAATTCGTTGATTAATTACAAAGAAAGGAGCAGAACATATATTTTATTTAACTTGTGCATACGTACATCGTTATATACATACATAAAGTAATTTTAGACAAAAGTACATTTGCTATGAGCAATACTAATATCAAATAACAGATACATGAGGTTGAAAATACATAATATCTAAACATTGTTTAATCAAGATTCTATTCCTTACAGCTAAGTTTATAACAATAGTCTTAGCCTGTGTCTGCAGTAATTGTAAGAGTTTTTAACCTGGAATTCACCAACCATTCTTCAAACTATTCTTAGACTTGAGCCCAAGTACTGAAATTTCGTTCACAAATATTGCCATGACCTTCAAAGATAAACAACCGTAAGAAGTTGCTATTTGTTAGCATGCATCATATGTATACATATAAGCTTGTTATGAACGTTTATTCTGTAAATTTAAAGAAAACTTGTGATTGAAATTTGCATATTTGAGCTTAAGTCTAAGAATATTCTCAAGAAAGGTTGGTGAATTCACTGGTCTATTATAATACTATTGTTTTAATATAAATTTTCCGGATTCTTGTGTAACAAGGACAAATCAAAATAAAATGGTATTGCACTATGACAGCACCGACAATATCATTCATTTCTAGGTATTTTCATACGAGAGTATCTACTAGTCTGTATTCTTAAGGAATGTGCTGATATTCTGAATTGTGTTAAATATGGTCTGAGATTTCATGGTAAAATATCAAGGAATGATTCATAATTAAAACTCAGTTTACAATTATTATATAATTCAAGTACACCACTTGATTCCTTATCTACAAACCATCGTTGTATAACACAATCAACAGCTCTTTGTCCAAATGTATTTATAAAGTATTTAGCACTAACAGAATTTAGGTCATTCCAGACATTTGTGAAACCATATTCGTTTATACATTTTACTTTCGATGCCCAATTTGTATATCCATTTTCATAATATGTTAGTGACGATATATAAATGTTTTTAAGTAGTATGTTATCTGTTTTCCATAATTTAAACCAGTATTTGGCCTTTTATTCATCTTTAAAGTTGTTCTGTGTTTCTGTGTGTGTTTGTGGTTGACTGTCGTCCTTCAATGCTACTTTTCATGTTCGATTTTTTTTTATATTTAAGTATTCTTACATACCGCTTTATCAATACAGGATACCTACCTAATTACATACCGCTTTATCAATACAGGATACCTACCTAATTACATACCGCTTTATCAATACAGGATACCTACCTGATTACATACCGCTTTATCAATACAGGATACCTGCCTAATTACATACCGCTTTATTAATACAGGATACCTACCTAATTACATACCGCTTTATCAATACAGGATACCTACCTAATTACATACCGCTTTATCAATACAGGATACCTACCTAATTACATACCGCTTTATCAATACAGGATACCTACCTAATTACATATCGCTTTATCAATACAGGATACCTACCTAATTACATACCGCTTTATCAATACAGGATACCTACCTAATTACATACCGCTTTATCAATACAGGATACCTACCTAATTGCATACCGCTTTATCAATACAGGATACCTACCTAATTACATACCGCTTTATCAATACAGGATACCTACCTAATTCGCCATATACTCCTCAGTGATGTACAAGAACAGTTTCTTACTTTTAAAATTCCTTACAAAGTCCTTACTAGAAGCACGCCCCGAAATCGTACCGCCAGCATTGCTTTGGCAATACCGAGAGTTTAAAGCGGAGGATTTCTGGTAATGCAGGCGAGCGATCAAAATTGACGCAATTGAGGTAGGGCGTGAGAAAGTACATGTCACAGTCAAAAACAGGTTTTAGTTTGCCCAAACCCGATCTCCATTGAAAACTGGGTAAGTAGGCAAATGTGTTGTTTGTTTTTTTAAATGACATTGCGGATTAAATGGGATAATAAATATTCAAATTTACAACAAAATATTTATTTCAGAATGTTCCTGGACTGTCCATATTTAGTAACCAAGCAATGAAACCATCAAACAACTTGTTTATGTTTGCCTTTATAAATTGCAGAACTGGATTTGCTGTAGCACTGAGATTATTTCCTGATGATTATTTCCGCTGTTGGTTGTTTGACTGAAAACAAATGGTTTTGGGTACCAAACTTACCTGAATCACCTAGATGCTTGTTTTTCAAAATTATAATAAGGCGACGGGAAAGCAATACGCTTGACTGACAGAGATCATCTAATTTCGATTTCGATTTTCTACAAATAAAAAAATAGTAATGTTACGATTTTCATAGATGAACACAAATTATTAATTATGGCTTGAGTGTCTTTTCATATAAGATTTACATGAATCAGAGATTTAGAAAACGTATTTTATTATGCGTAACGTAGCCAGTGATAACCCTGTCTTCACCACTCTTTGTTATTGTATATTGTCCTTTTCGTTGTATATTCGTTGTATATTAATTTACTCTTCGTTTGTGGTACATTGCGGATCTACGGTGCCATTGCGTTTGGAGCTATCTTTTTTTCTACATGTTTTCTTATTTACTTTTAAAAGTTATTTTTGTTTTGTTATTGAAACAAACCGTACCTGTCTATTTAATTGGTACACATTGCTAGGTTTACTAAACGATATTCTGTTATGTCTTTTTAAAATGTTGTATTTGGTGCCCACCTTATTAGCGCAAGCAATTAAAACAACAATGAAAAACAAAGCAAGTCACGCGTATTCTACAATTGATAGAGTTATAACACGACAAAGAAATTGCACAAGCTGAAGCATCCCCATTTAGAACAAATGGAAATGCACGGAGCTTGCTGCGATAATGTTGCTACGAACATCGAGATTATATCAAGTTTCATCGTATCTGTCTAGAAGTTGAAGGTGTTCTTGAAACAAGACAATATTTGCGTCAGAGAAACGTTAGAGCTCGGTAAGTAATGTACAGATATCGACATATAATGGGAAAATATTACGATTAACGTAAAACACCAAGACTTTTGTAAAGTGATGTGTAAGTGGGTTATTTGTTTGTCTAGGTTTTACATCTACCTGATTTGTGAAATAACGACTTCTTAAATCAATGCTAATGTCTCGCCTATACATCTAGTACCTTCGTCATTTGTTTTCATTCTCGTGAAAAACTAAATATGTACTTGAAACAAGCTTAGCGACGTAGAATACACACTTTCTATGAACGAGGCAACAATAGTATATAACAATGTATATAAAGTCTTATACGAATATATAATTTAGCTAGCTATTTATACTGTTTATCAGTGTGCATATCTTTTATTGAAATCATTGAAATCGCGGTTCACTGAGGGTTGGTTCGATTGGAAATGAATCGATAATGTTCGTAACGGGTGAAACTACGGTGCCGTACTATCAAAACGATGAAAAAAAAACATGAATTTCTTTGGTCTGGTTGCAGTTGTTCGAACGAAAATTAATTAACAACTTAAAATTAAAAGTAAGCATGATATTGATCGCCCAAGTGTACATTTGAGAGTAATTATGGCATTTCGAAATATTTTGTTTACATAAAATCATAATGTAAAGAAATATAAAAATATCGGACAGGGAAAGCAGCATTCAAGGACGACAGTCAACCACAAAACACCCATTTTTTTCTTTTTCTTTCTCTTTCGAAAGCTTTGAACTAAAATGAAACAATTGTTACTGCCAACATGCTAGATGACAGATTAGATCCGGTATATGAATGAGTATAGCACTGTTATATTGAATAGTGTCAGTCGTATTGTTATACAATACTTTGTACTTTAAATGTATGAAGGAAAAAACAGAAAAAGCATAGAATCTTACATTCGTGCCTATTTAATATTGCATTTATTAAACTCGTTTGGTAAAGTTGATATAATGCTCGGCACAGCCTCGCGTCATATACCTTTATCCAACTCGTTTAATAAATTCAATATTAAACAGGTACTCATGTAAGATCCTCTATTTATACAATTTAATAATCCTAGTGGAGATTACCTACTATGCTTTTACCTTCCTATTGTATACTTAATTAAGCTACAGAGTCTCTATATCAATCGATTTTATCTTGGTAGGCGTGTCTTATTTGTAACTTCATGTTGATCAGCTCATGTCGAAATCGGGTATTTAAGCGAGCAAATATAGCGCAGGAAATCATTTACTGTATGTACATCGACCAGTACACACCGTACCTTTCGGGGCTAACTTACACACGACCTTCTGATTTCAAGTCCGGTGCTCTATCCATTGAACTACAACGCTACTTGAGAAAATAGTATACTAACTACCATTTATTATGAGACAAAATAACTTAACATATTTGAACGCAACTAACAATGGATCACTAAATATGTAGTCCATACTGACGCACGAGTAAATTAACATTGCCTGGTGTAATACTTTATGTTATCAATATGAAACTAATACTTCGCCTCAGAACAACCATATCTCGACTTGTTATTTAGCGCATGATGAGTTTGTGCTCGCGAGCTTGTTATTACGTAATGCATATTTAGTGTTAAAAATGCTACAACATACCAATAAATAGCAGTGGTCTAGTGGTTCAGCGTACATCTTTCAAAACTTGCAAGTGCAAGGCTGTGGTTCAAATCCCGTTCCGGGCAACTATTATTTATCATATATATTCTGGAGCCGTATATTTATCGATGTTACCTGTACGGAGGCTAAATAAAAATGTGATTTTTTTACGCATCGAATTTTGCTTATATACAACCGACTTTTGGGGTGTTCGTCGATTTGAAACTACTTCACACGTGACTGATTCATATTCATGAGTTATTACCAGTTAAAATAGGTACTGTACAGCTTTAATTAAAGACCTCTGTACGTACACAACAAAGGGGCGTTACTGTACTAGCGCATTACAGTACTAGCGCATTACAGTACTAGCGTGCGAGAACGCTCATTTAGAGGACGATTACGCTTTACTTCAGTGTCCGAACGCCTAGTCCGAACACTTTATACTCCCAGCGTTCGAATATTGTATGCTTACTAAAACGTACGAACGCTACTCACTACTAGAACGTTTAAACACTATAGGAACGCTTTACTTTAGCGTGGAAACTTTTTAGTAAAATAATAGTAAATTCTCTAATACAGTGTCGGACTGTCCTTTGCTCCTATTTGTGCTGTCCTTTGCCTTTGCGAGCTCCCTAAATTTTTGCTTTTCTCTCTCTTTTTTCCTCTTTTTTTGTATTATATTTATTTTTGTAGCTTCGGAAAGAATATGAAGATCACAGTTTTCAATACTATTATACAAAATTCCAAAACTAGAATGCTCTTATGCCTTTTATTTAGCCGACCTCGAAGTCAAAGTCCTAAAGATAAACAATAAATGAATGCATAGTACAAGCCATATCGTATGGTGTACATTTGTAGATGACGCCGTGGGCAAAGGATTAGGAGCTTACCATTATAACCTATTTATTATGTCCCCTTTTGAAATGTGAGAAATCATATGCATTAAACAGGGCAAATATAGACAATTTATTTTTTTAAATTCAGAGGAAATGAAAATCTATAAATATTTCAGTATATGTTGCTTTGTTTACTAATTATATTTTTATGTTAGGTAAATTTGTGTTACAAGATGAATGTTATATATTGGATATACATATTATTTCTGAAATCTGTTCTAATTAAAATATATTCGTAAAGAATATTATACAGGTAGATAGGCATATATTGGCTGATTTACTTGTTTTAAAGACCGATCCCATGTGGATATGGTCAACCTCTCTAATGCTTGGTCGCCGGTCGTGGAGTGCAAATCGCCTTTCCTCTATCTTAATTCTCTCTCACCCAACGCCATTAAACGTGTATTTACTTATCGGACAGGTTTGTCTTAGAGGATAGCAAGGTGTGTGATATTCCGGAGGATCCGGATTAACGCTCAACCGACGCCAGTGAGTTTCGTTGGTGTGTTCTTGGGAAAGACTTTCCTTTAGTCTCGTCCGTCTAATGTCAAAATAAACCGGAGCGTCTATACGGGGATCGTCTCGTCTCGTAAACTCTCATCGAGCATCCCGTTTACAAGTTGATGTACGGTGGTACGATGACTCAATGGACCATCTTAACGAAACACCGTACGCTTTTCAAATCATACCAATCTAGCAAAAGATTCACATGTATTCCGCCCTCCGCCTCCCCTACCCATCGACCCCGTCTTCATGTGTCGGCCTGAAAAACCTATACTACGTTCACGAGCCGTTAAAGAGCATTCACAATCCACCAACAGTTTGTTCTGTCATTATTACATTCTTTATTCTTAGCAGTCATTATTTACCAAATTAATACTAAAAATATCATTTTTATTCTGTTTTGCTTAGTTACTGTGTTGTACGTCGTCGTCGTCCGTCCGTTATATTAAGATTTATTTGCTAATTCTGATAAATAATACTAAAAATAATGTATTTATTACGTTTGTTTATATCTATTAAATCGTTCAGTACATATATCAACAATGGCTTTCAAGTTTCTTAAAATTAGATCCAAGATGGCCGCCTTACATTAAGTGGTATAACCAGTGAACACTATTTTCATCAAGACCCACTGAAAAGTTGTTGACAGTTTTCTAGATTTTAGACAAGTGTGTACAAACGAAGGGCGAAAATGGCCATGTATAAGAAAAATCTAGTAAAAACTATTTTCTCTGAAATAAAAGCGATAGAGAGAGCAAATGTATTGCATATAGCATAAGCGTATTGTTATCTACCAAGTTTGCGCAAATGGTGACCCTGGGATCAAATCTGATTCCTTCCCGGGGGTCACGGCTTTACGTATAGGAAAATTGTTTAAAAATCTTCTCTGAAAACTGCAGAGCTAGAGGTCTAATATTTTGCATGCAATATAGGCGTATAGTTCTCTATCACGTTCATCTAAATGGTGACTGTGGGGTTAACTTTGGCCCGCCCCAGAACACACGTTTCAGAAAGATAGGGAAACAATTAAAAAAAATTGTATGAAACCATAAGGCATAGAGCTCTCATATATTGCATGTAGTTTATGCTTATATACCTCTATTACGTTTGTTTATATCTATCAATGGGGAACATTTGAAAATTCTTCCTTTCTGAACTTACCATACCTGGGTTATCTCATACACCTGTAACTGTTGCTGTTTTTACAATGGACTAGGTCATTAGGTGGGCGATTCAGGACCATTTGACCCTCTTGTTTAAATGATATAACTCTCTCTTTCTGTTGATTTCAATTGTCACACAAATAAACGCACGCACGGACGCGCGCACGTACGCACACACACACACACATGCGCACACACACATATCAAAAAAAGGAAGAAAACAATTAATTTACTTCATTTAAAAGGCGCTTCTTATCCCAATAGTAATAACATTTTTTGACAGTCTAATTATAAAGATTGAAGACAGGGGTTGTAATCCTTCATGCATTATGGAGCTTTTTTTTTAATTGTTAAAGTTTATGAAAAAGGCGCATAGGATGACTATCAAAGAGAATTGTATAAAGTTTCATGACTATAGGTCATTTTTTATCAAGTGATGGGCTAGGTTAGGCTGCGCGTTAAAGTTTTATGAAAATGGGCATAATTGTGCCGAAACGAAAGTCAGCGTTATTGGCGGCATTGAATAATTGCTCAAGAAGAACTGTATAAATAAACACTGATAAAGGTGATCCTTTGAGAGCAACAAACACAATTAAGAGAATAAGCAGCAGACTCGGTTTTATTGAGTCATAAAGTTGTATGACCATAGTTCAATCTTTTGCCAAGTTATTTTGAATTTGAAATTTTTGTTTACGCCATTTTTAGCACATGTAAGACCATATATGATGGTCGATTTCCTTTTATTTCGGTAGAGGCCGACCGTCCCTTTTTCCTGTGTAGAACCAGCACTGTATACCTCCGGCCATCGTAAAATCGACATTATCTCATTTGACAAGTTGAGTTCCCAATGGGATTCGAACCCGCAGCGGTGAGAGGTGAGAACGTCTAAGACGCAGCGTCTTTATTATCCCGACCACAGAGGCCCTTTTGCCAAGTTGTGAGCCAGATTAGGTTGCAGGTTATAGTTGTATACAAGTTTTATAAAAGGGGCATAACTCTGCCAAAATGAACGTTTGAGTTATTGGACATGTGTAACGACATTTCTTGTGGTAACATAGGCGTAGAAGCCGAGGGGCAGGTGGGCCAGGGGCACCCGAGGGCAGGGTTCCAGAGGGCCGCCCCCTCCCCATGTTCGGAGTGGTGGGGACTGAGTATGCTTTGTCACACAATAATTTGAAGGAAAAACGGTTAGGGTTTTGTTTTTTTTGCTTGTCAAAAATGTTGTGACAAAGTTTGGTCCGCCATATAATTGTTTGCCCCCTGCCCCCACACACCAGCCCTAGCCCCAATGATTACTTAGTTCCTACACCCATGGGTAAGATGATGTAAGTACGGGTAGTATCGATGTCCACATTCTGAGAACGGTCCTTTGTGGCGAAAGACATTCTCGAATTTGAAAAAAAAATCGATTTAATAGAACCTCTCTTCAACTGAATAAGACATCTTCTCAAGTCAATTAGACATATGTTCAATTGAATTAGACCGATGCTTAAATAACTGAAGTGAGGTTCAATTAATTCAGTTTCACTAAATTTGGCTTCAATGCTTATATTATTTTTTTCAAGTGCCGAATTGCGATTCCCAGACATGTCAAGTATGTATTTGTTGCAGGTCATTTATGATATTTAGATGTTATCGAGTGTTTGTTAATGTGTATTTATACAATAATAATAATAATAATAATAATAATAATAATAATAATAATAATAATATGATAGTAAAACATAAATAGGCATCTTTCAAAACGACGAATATGCACACCATCTGTGTGTTCTTATTTCACAGCACGCCTGCAGTGTAGGTTGCACGCCTGTATTACCGTGTATTTCTTGCGATAAACCTCTTCAATTTACCTCGCATGTGTACGTCAGGTAGCTATATCTATGACTGGATAATTCACAAGATAAATGTAAAGGTCTGAATATTAAAAAATAGTGTCTACATGTGTTCCCGGGCGTGTAAGGGGAAAATCATTTTGTTTCCTTAAGTAAAGCAAATTGGGAAATAAAGTAATGGCAATTTTCCTAGTAACGTACGTATAACCAAATGTTGTTCAGTTAAGATGAGGATAAATAAACCAAGTGTAACTGTTACAGTCGTTTAACACAAAAACAGTAAATTTACCTGTTTACATATTTTACTTACTAAAGAAAATATTTCCGTCTTGTTTATATTATCCCAGATCATTGATAGCGAGAGCCGTAGGCCCGCGGTTTCGATCTGTTTCAAGTCCCACATACCAGGTTTTGATCTCGCGCAATATAAACCCGCAGAAAATACAGTATTTCTTATCTAACATGGATTATATATATATAATACACACATTTTAGAGATTGAACATATTCTCACAACTTACATTGTATGCCTTTCTCTCGACACCAGACGAAGAAAATATATAGTTTTGTCCCGTTTTTAACAATGTTGTTGTTTGAACATACCGTTGTTTTAAAACAACGTCATCGCTGTTTGGATGCTTCCTGGCGTTTAAATTGTTTCAAATGACGTCATAACGGTTGTAGGACGTGATGTCAGGGGTCTTAATAGGAATTTTAAAAACACCTCAATAACCAACATTGAGTATTTCAATAAACTATGTTAGATATATATATATAATATTGATACCAGAACATTGACAGATACTACTATATACTGAAAGGAAAAAGAAACGCAGGGTGCGTATTTCCGCTATATATTGTATGTTTAATATGCTACTGCTAATCGAATGGTACAGGGCGACATTAGGCCTGTCCTTTTAGAAAGAAGGTTTAAACAGCACTGAACACACCAATGGTTAAATACAGTACTGAACTGGCTCAATTTTTCAAAGAGGAACTTCAGCGTTTATGAATTTCTTGTTACAACGTATACTGTAATTAAAACGTCTACAACATCACAGTTATGTCCTTTCTACCTGCACTTTTTTTGTTACAAAACATCTTGGGATTTCCTTGGAATATATATGGAATTAAGTGTGCAGTATATGCAATATATAGCGGAAATACGCACCCTGCGTTTCTTTTTCCTTTTGTATCATACATTTGTTTAAATTTTAACTTGAAAAGCTGGTATGCCCTTTGTAAAGGTGACCTATATGCCTAAAAGATTGGGTGTATTTTGATTGGTGAATACATGCTGGTCTGCACTCGCATGTATATTGTATATACACATCGCAAATTTAACTATCTACTGACTTGCATACAAACTGAAGATTAACCTGATGTAACAAACTCAAGATAAACAATAAATTAATGCATATAAATTACTGAAGTACAAGCCATATCGTATGGTGTACATTTGTAGATGACGCCATCGGCAAAAGATAAGGAGTTTACCATTATAACCTATTTATTATTTCACTTTTCGAAATGTAAGAAATTATATGCATTAAACAGGGCAAATATAGACAAACTTTCATTTTAAATTCAGAGGAATTGAAAATCAATGAATATCTCAGTATATTGTTGCTTTGTTTTTGGTCCGCCATATAATTGTTTGCCCCCTGCTCCCACACACCAACCCCAGCCCCAATGATTACTTTGTCCCAATGATTACTTATTGTCAAATAACTTTTTCAAAAAGTTTGACCCCACCCCACCCCTACGCCCCAATACGAACTTTGTCACATCATTTTTGACAAGCAAAAAAAAACAAAAATGTTCTAATTACATTTACGTTAGGTAAATTTGTGTTACAAGATGAATGTTATATATTGGATATACCTATGTGGATATGGTCAACCTCTTTAATGCTTTGTCGCCGGTCGTGGAGGGCAAAGCGCCTTTCCTCTATTCTAACGCAATTAAAGGTGTATTTACATATGAGACTGGCGTGACTAAGTGGAAAGCAAGGTGGGTGACATTCCGTAGTATCCGGAATCACGGCCAATTTGCGCCACTGAGTTTCGTAGGTGTGTTCTTCAGAAAGACACATTGCTTTAGTAAACATAAACTATGGTCCATATCGCCTTCGTACCATAAATCATCAAGCATCCCGTTTACAAGTTGATGTACGGAGGTACGATGAATCAATGGACCATCGTACCATCGAGTTTACAAGTTGATTCACGATGGCATTAACGGAACACCGTTCGCTTTTTAATTCATTGCAATCTCCCACCCTCCGCATCCCCTGACCCCAACCCGCCACCCGTCTTCATGTGCCGGCTCTGAATAACCTAAACTATGTTCACAATGAGTTACTTTATCCACCGCCTTAATAACAGTTTCTTCTGTCATTATTATCTTTTTTACTCTTAGCACTGATTATTTACTAACGCTTTGACCACAGATTCACATGTCTCGCCTAATGGGGGCGGGACTTAAAAATAAAAGATAAATATTGCTTAAATGAAAGTTTTTAAACATTTTAATAACTAAAACAATGGAGTTTACAGTTTGCTGAGAGGACATGCATTTGTTTAGAAACAAAATGCCATTATATAAAAACAATTTAAAAACAGCATCAGCTCCAAAAGGCCTTCCAAAGATGAAGCTATAAACTAGGTTTAGGTTATCTGTCCTTTGCTTGGAGTGTCAATGTCACATCCACATTTAGTTTATCACTTTGCATTATACCACCCAAGATACAACTATAAGCAAAGTTTGAAAGGTCTAGTGCATACAGTTTGTGAGAAAATGACCGAAACGCAAAACTTGAATGTTGACGCCTTCGCCGCCGCCGCCGCCGCCGGAAAAGCAACATCTATGTCTCTTTTTTCTTCGAAAAGGTGAGACAAATATGACAATTTTATTCTTCCCCATCATGTTTTGCTTTTTAGTGAGATACTGTGTTGTACGTCGTCGTCCGTCCGTCTGTTAAATTAAGATACATTTGCTTATTCTGAAAACAAATACTGAAAATAATGTATATATGCTTTTTTAAATCATTCAGTACATATATCAACAATGGCTTTCATGTTTCTTAAAATTGTATCCAAGATGGCCGCCTTACTTTAAGTGGTATAACCATTGAACAATATTTTCATCAAGACCCACTGAAAAGTTGTTGACAGTTTACTAAACTTTAGACAAGTTTGTTCAAACGAAGGGCAAAAAATGGCTTTTATAAGGAAACTCTAGAAAAACTATTTTCTCTAAAAATAACAGCGATAGAGAGAGAGCAAATGTAAGCTTATAGTATAAACGTATTGTTATCTACGCAAATGGTGACCCTGAGGTCAAATCTGGTTCCTCCCCGGGGGTCACGGCTTTACGTATAGGAAAACCGTTTAAAAATCTTCTCTGAAAATTCAAGAGCTAGAGGTCTAATATTTTGCTTGCAGTATAGGCGTATGGTCCTCTACCAATTTCGTGAAAATGCTGACTTTGTGGGTATATTTGGACCTCTCCACGGTCACGTGATTTAGAAAAATAGGGAAAAAAATGAAAAGTCTTCTCTGAACACACAAGGCATAAGGCTTTCATATATTGCATGTAGCTTATGCTTATAGACCTCTATTACATTAGTTTATATCTTAGTCTATAGGGAACATTTTGAAAACTCTTCCTCTCTAAACTAACGATACGATACGATGCCGCATTCAGAGACATGCGCAAGTGAAGTTATGGTACAGTAGATTCAGGTTTTTTCTTGTGGCTCTAATAATTACTGCACTTCGCTGTCGACTACCTTCCAGTACTAAGAAACGTGATATTCGTAATTAGATAATGGAAGAGTAAGAGCCATACGACTTTTATGCAGTTACCCCATAGACTTCAAGTAATTCCATTTGGTGAGGTGATATAACAACAGCCTTGTATGTGTAATATTGTGGTTACGTGTTATAAACTGAAGATTTACAAAGTGTGTCATGTGTGTTACATACAAACTCAATATTTACCTGGTGTAACATGTGTTTTCCATACAACCTGAAGATTAACCTGGTGTAACATGCGTGTTACATATATGCTGTAGATGTATCTGGTGTACGCAGTGTAACATCGTAACTGTAGCTTTACTTCTTGTAACTTTTGTGTTACACACAACTGAAGATTTACCAGTATGACTGTTAAACGTCAATTATGACAGTGACATTTGCGGTTAGGCTAGAAAAAAAACAACCTCTGTTTCTGGTTACCCGACCGTCCCTATTTTTTGGCGCCGACCCTACAGTTTTTTATCAAAAAACAAAAAGTACGAAAAAGCTGGGTACGAAACGATAATGTACGAACATATTGAGTACGAAACATGCGCTAAAACATGGCCGCCTCCATGGTGCACTGCGCGTCTGTTTTGGCTATTGCAGCCATGGGACAGAGCAGAAGTTATGAAAAACATTAATCATGACATGCTGCCAGCAGATTTGTTCTTCCAATACCACCCAGTCTCTGGAAAATTTTAAAATTCAATCGTATGTAAACTCGTAATGGCAGAAAATATGTGTTTTCAATTTATTTTATTCAAAACAAACAAGTTAAGAAGATATCAAGAGGTTGTTTACCTTGTCCTTGTCTCCTTGCAAAATCACTCCAAATTAACTACTTGACAAAGTTAAAGATACCTTTAACATCGTCCAAACCACATGGGCAAACAAAAAATAAAAATAAAAAAAAATAAAAGAAAAGAAAACATTTACCGACCTACCTTACCTAATTTTTTCCGCTGAGTAACCAGAAACACAGGTGTGTTTTTTTCTGGCCTAATAGAAATGTTAAGCTTTAAGTATATATGTCGTGTGTTCAGGAATTAAACGACTTTTAAAAGGAGTTGCCGTGAACTCAACGTATACTGCTTCAATAATGTTCCAATTTGCCTTGGAAGGTTATTAAGTTATTAAATTTATCTCGAATAATATTGTCGCTCACAAGAGCCAGACCGTAACAAGGATAACATACCATGTACTATTAATGGCTTCACCCGTTGTTTAATGCTATCAGCAATGTGGACGTTTATTACAGATTTATGACAATACTTTTCCTCGGAAATAGTTATATCCGATTATTCTCGGAAACAGCGACGAGTTTATTACTACGGATCAATCAGGTGTAAATGAACTGTTTTATTTTCGAGTCTTCCTAAATCTACTACTGGTGCAATCAATACGGCGATGTGTCCGTGACGGTGAATGACAAGCGATGACACGATGGCCACCCTGTACGTGCGGTATGCCAATAAAGCAATCGTCAGGACGATGTAAGATACGTCAAAAAAAGAACCAATTCAAAGCTAAGTAATCAAATTCGTCAAACAAAATAAAAACAAATGTATCTATTATTTGCTTGATATATACTTGCATTGTAGTAAACCTTATCTCCAGTATTGCTGCGATCAATACGTATCACGACAGGTCCGATGTCACGATCAATACATTTCACGACAGGTCCGATGGCACTATGGTAAGTTTACCATGTAGTTTATAGCTAAGAAGCCCTATTATTTCATATGAAAAACGTCAAAGGTAAAAACTCGTTTATCTAGTGTTTTTTGGATGTAACACAACTCGTTAATCTAGTGTTTTTTGGATGTAACACTAAACTAGAATAACTTAGGAGGATTATGCCATTCCATATCAAATCAACATACCGACTGTATAGGAAATCAATATACCGATTGTATAGGAAATCAAAATATCGACACCTGGAAGTCTACATAACGACTGTAATGGCAGTCAATATTATAATACCGATCAACAGATGGAAGTCAACAAAACAGTTTGCAATGGGAATCAACATAACTATCGATGCCTGGAGGTCAATAACGCTCAAAACCTGGAAGTCAACATAACGACTGTAACTGCAGTCAACATAACGATAGACACATTGAAGTCAACAAAATGGCCTTCAACGGAAGTCAACAAAACGGTCTTCAACGGAAGTCAACAAGTCAACAAATCAGTCTTTAACAGAAGTCACTATAATGACTGTAACGGAAGGAAACTTAACGGTCTCTGGCGGAAATCAACAAACCAATCTGCAACTGAAGATAATTATACGATCGAAACTCGAAATCAACATAACGATCAGAACCTAGAAATCCGCATAACGGTCTTCAACGGACGTACACGTAACGATCTGGAAGTCAATATAACGGTCAGCATTGGAATAAATACTGAAAAGAGAAAGAAGTAGCAGACTCGGTTTTATTGAGTCTGTTCATGAGGGGTATTGTGAAGTGCAACACCTCTCACGTCTCCTAGTACCGGCTTAAGCGATATACTACTTTCAAGCCACAAATATTGGGTTTCATGATCCCAAAGGACCAGCAAGTAATAACACTTCTGATTTGTAGTCGTGGCGACTTTTTACGACCGCCTCACAGCACTAAACAAACGCTAGTGTGTATGTCAATAAATCCTGAAAAGTGGATCCCTTGGAAGCAACAAACACGAACAAGAGATAAAAGTATCAGACTCGGTTTTATTGAGCCTGTTTATGAGGGGTATTGTGAAGTGCAACACCTCTCACGTCTCCTAGCACCGGCTTAAGCGATATTCTACTTTCAAGCCACAAATATTGCGTTTGATGATCCCAAAGGACCAGTAAGTAATCACAATACTGATCTGCAGTCGGGGCGACATTTTACGGCCGCCACACAGCACTAAACAAACGATAGAGTGACTGTCAATAAATATTGAAAAGTGGATCCAAACAAGAGATAAAGTAGCAGACTCGGTTGTATTAAATCTATTCATGAGGGGTAATGTGAAGTGCAACACCTCTCACGCCTCCTAGCGCCGGAAGTCAAGGTAACGATCGACACTTGTGGGACGAGACACACATTCAATCCCGAATGTACACACATTCAATCCCGAATGTCAACATGGAAATCCCCTAAGATCGTCGCCTGAAAATCAAAATAACGAATGACGCCTGTAAGTCAACAAAACAATCGAAGGCAGTCTGGCATTGTACTGATGACAACTAATAAAACAAAAATCTCAGCCGTAGCCGTCATGACAGATTACACTTTGAAATTGGCTCCTTATTGTCGGTGGAAATCCTATTATAAAGTCAATTGTGTTAGACTGACGAACAACGGTGTCAAGTAGTTCTCCAATATTGGACATTATATTTCTGCAGAAAACTAATTGAACGCCAAAAGGACGTATACGATCGACAAATAGGGGATTTTTAATACACCAACAATGTGTGGTAATTGTAGAACGAGTCCCAATCAACTAACAATTAGGCTGTCCAACTATGTAACTACTCCTGTATCGGAGTCTATCGTCCGAGAACGTTAAACACTCTTAAAAATGGTTCCGTTAGTAAGAGTAGAGCATGTTCATGAATTCCTATGTTTCCAATAACATTCAAAATTGTCACATACTGTGGACCATCCTCAAATACATGTTCGTTTGCTATCTTAATTAAGAGTGGTCATATTAAACATAATAACATATCATGCAACCTGTAGCCTGTATAATAGTACAAATAGTTTCTTCCAGACTGTGCCAATGTATGGAGCGCCGCAGCTGTCTGATGTTGCGTTAATAAATTCTGGAAAAGTTAGCCCATGAAAGCAACAAACAAAAACAAACTAACAAGATAGTTTATCGATTGGACATGACATCATAACCAATGAACATTCTATGCCCATTAATATGCATATGTTTTATCTAGAAGTAAATGGAGAGCGCGCCTGTTCATTTTTGTTGGAGCCATATAACCTTTCTGTGGTAGCGTGCCGTTAAATTCCAATTCGGCTAAACTCCGACTTCATTCCGTCCGATTTACAGTGAAACTCACAGCGGCGGCACGATTCACCTCGGAAAGCAAAAGGTCGCGTTAATATGACAAAGGTTTCAGTAAATGTTTTGTTTGTTTGTTTGTAACCGACAGAAGTCGAGCCTGTGTTACTATAAATAGGTTTCAATGTCCATTGCTTGGGGTTCATTACACTTCATGTTACGTACACTTTCTGTCTTGCTTTCTTTTTTTTCAATTCCATGTTACTATAAATAGGTTTCAATGTCCATTGCTTGGGGTTCATTACACTTCATGTTACGTACACTTTCTGTCTTGCTTTCTTTTTTTTCAATTCTAAACCCTGTATTGGGGGTATCGTTCTTCTTCTTCTTTTCCTTCTTCTTCTTCTATTAATATTTTATTAATAAATATATATATATTTATCACATAACATGTGGTGTGGGAGTGAAATAACACCATACAATATTTTGATATTCCACTAGTGGTATAACATAACGTTAATGACGTCTATGACGTCATGGACGTCACGTTAATGTACTTTTTCTGACAGTAATGTGACGTTATAATTTATGTCATTAATATAATCTAACATTCGTTCTCATTCATTATTGAATTTATTAAACTCGTTAGCAAAAACGATATAATGCTCGGCAAGAGCATCGCATTATATCATTTTGCCAACTCGTTTAATAATTCAATAATGAATGAGCACTCGTGTAAGATCCTCTATATATAATTTATATATTAATTATTTGCTTTATTTTAAAAACCCGTATTGGAGATATGAATCCACGACACAGAGATAAGGCTTAGGTTTACGGTTGTGAAAACACAAAAGTTAGCGATACCTTTAACGTGCACGGGGTATGGCTCTCCCTGCAATGGGATCGACGGCTTTACCTGTTTACGCTCCTCATGAAATAAGGCATAGTTTCAAAACACCTTGCACGAGTAAACTACTGCGGGAGAATGTTTTAACAATCTGAGATGTGACCGCAATGTGATTCGAACCCGAGACCTTTTGAAGAGTTGAAAAGATGCTAACAAATCGGCCACCGCAACTTTATATCAGTAAACATGTCTTGATAATGTTACATGTATAAACGGGGTAAAATTCCCCCTGAAGTCATGTTCATTGTGTCATTTTTGCCATGTTTATTAAAATTCTTTATCGTCATCCCTGTATTGTTTCGTGTGCTACTTGAGTGGTGGCAGAAAACAATGATCGTGGCTCCAGTGAAAGATGGAGTGTTTACAATAGAATTTGCAACAACTGCAGTTCTGCAGATCAGCTCTGCAGTTCTGCAGATGAGAAGGTTCTATGTCCATTCTGCATGTTTTATCTAGAAGTAAATGGAGAGCGGGCCTGTTCATTATTGTTGGGGCCATATAACCTTTTTGTGGTAGCGTGCCATTAAATACCAATTCGGCTAAACTCCGACTTCATTCCGTCCGATTTAAAAAATAATAATTATTTACTTCTAACCTAGTGTCTTTGATCGAGAAGTAAACTGTGCGGTCCCGTGTATCATCCGAGCACATTAAAAAAAACATTGGAATAAATTCGTTAGGAAGTGTAGGGCAGGCTCCCAGATTTCTATTCAGCATTGCCTCTCTATGGGCGGCTCTCAATTTTAAACCTATATTGCGTTCATGAGCCGTTAAAAACATTCAATTCAATATTTCGTCACTTCTCACTCTTCCCGACTTCATGCATCATGACTTTTCATTTCTTCATGACTTTAAACACCACGAGGTCTAATTCAAGAAGTGAAAAGTATGTTTGTCGGATTTTAGTGGGGGCGTCCCGCCAACAAACACACTACTAGACTCACACTCCACTTCCACCCTCCTTGGGGATTTGCATTTCGTAAAAAGTAATGTTTACATACATGCAGTCAAACAAATTGTTTTAATTTCAAAAGTAAGTGCTAAAATGATGTAAAACTCCATTCAAATCAAATGAAATGAATCGTCTCCGTGACCGACTGGTTAACGATATTGCGTTGTAAACCTTCGCCTTTCACCTCTGCGGGTTCTGATTGGGAGCTTGATTTGTAAGTGAGGAAGTGTCGATTCTTACCGATGGCGGTAGGTGAACAGTACTGGTTTTGCAGTTTTGAAACTGGGAAGTCTGCCACCACCACAAAAAATCGACCATCAAATATAACCTTACGTGTGTATAAATGAATGATGAATGAATAAATTAATTAATTAATTAATTAATTGGTGTTTTACGGCACGTCAACACATAAGTATAGGTAATATTTTGCGCAAAACCCATGGAAACAAAGAAAAAGAAGTAAATATAAAGAAATGACATTCATGTCAATAACAAACGATGTATTTATAGTAACACGTGTTAGTTGCAACAAACAAATCTTTGTCAATATAAGGCTAACTTTTGATACGGGAGGTCCACTGTGCTGCCGCTAGGATTTTCACTGTAATAACATTATAATCAAGAAGACAGCGCACCAACTAACAAGACATACATAATATCATAATATCATTTCAAGTGTACATAATAACATAATATCATTTCAAGTGTACATAATAACATAATATCATTTCAAGTGTACATAATAACATAATATCATTTCAAGTGTACATAATAACATAATAACATTTCAAGTGTACATAATAACATAATATCATTTCAAGTGTACATAATAACATAATAACATTTCAAGTGTACATAATAACATAATATCATTTCAAGTGTACATAATAACATAATATCATTTCAAGTGTACATAATAACATAATATCATTTCAAGTGTACATAATATCATTTCAAGTGTACATAATATCATTTCAAGTGTACATAATATCATTTCAAGTGTACATAATAACATAATATCATTTCAAGTGTACATAATAACATAATATCATTTCAAGTGTACATACATTATATCATTTCAAGTGTACATAATAACATAATATCATTTCAAGTGTACATAATAACATTTTAATATAACGCACGATACCATAAAGACAACTCACTTGACATTACGTCATTTCCAGAAGATGGCATAGCAAAACAGCATAGCCGGTGAATAAGATAACATGACAGTCGATATTATAGCATCATACTACGACAGGACGACATAGCTGTTTCACAAAATAATACATCAACTTAACAAGACATTACATCCATTTGATATATCATTTTAAGTACAAATGATAACGTTGTATTTAAGAAGACTATTTTATCTGAAGAAGACAGCATATGATCGAAAAGGCCTTAACGCAACATCAGCCAGTTGCGGCGCTCCATACCGATGTGCCAATTTGCTTTCTTGTAATCTCTCTACCATAGGGCAGATACACTGATATCATTAGGTGGGACGGTAATGGTTTATCTATATAGCATGTATCTATCTTTTGGGACCCGTATTTACTACTAATCTATCTCGATTATTAAATTATTTCCATTATTATGATCAATCGCAATACCAGTAGATCCACGTGTATCTGATAGTATTTCGGTTGGCGCCTTTTGTTCTTTTCCTCTTTTGTCTTATACTACCGAAATTACGCGGAAGTTGTCCGATCGTGTTATAGACAAGGATTCCCGAACTACACCCGTGTGGTAGGTTATTTTATAACCAAGCCACAAGTACACTGTTGTAAATGTATGTCTAAAGAATGCCCACGTAGCGGTATGTATTTAGTTTTCTATTCAATTAACCCTGTATAAGATACGTCTGGCTGTAAAGTAGTGGTCTGTTTGAGACTAAGTCTGTATTAGATTTATTAAGCAGGAAGGGTATAACGTTAAGTGGCATTATAACCCAAAGCTTGAGGAATAACTGGTGTTTATTTATCATATTTAATATCCTTACTGTCTCCTCGAGCTGTTGTAAATTGATTTACAAGTGACATGATTAACTTAAGCATAGGTGATACACCATTACTGAAATTCAGACTCTGTAAACAGGATAAAGCGTTTGTAGGAGCTAGATTATTCCCACTTGTATACACACGTACAGTTCGTAACATTCGGGAACTGGTGTATGTGTATGGAACGCCAATGCTGCCTTCTGATGGTACTGGTCCGTATGTTCTGTGCATTTACCAAGTTGTTCTGTGTTAACTACATTTTGTCCTGTAGAAACATCATTTTGTTCTGTACATTTGTCATTATGTTATGTGCATTTACTAACTCGTTCTGTACTAACGACATTTTGTTGTGTGCATACATCATTTCGTTCCGTGCATTTGTCATTATGTTATGTGCATTTACTAACTCGTTCTGTACTAACGACATTTTGTTGTGTGCATACATCATTTCGTTCTGTGCATTTGTCATTATGTTATGTACTAACGACATTTTGTTGTGTGCATACATCATTTCGTTCTGTGCATTTGTCATTATGTCCTGTACTAACGACATTTTGTTGTGTGCATACATCATTTCGTTCTGTGCATTTGTCATTATGTTATGTACTAACGACATTTTGTTGTGTGCATACATCATTTCGTTCTGTGCATTTGTCATTATGTTATGTGCATTTACTAACTCGTTCTGTACTAACGACATTTTGTTGTGTGCATACATCATTTCGTTCTGTGCATTTGTCATTATGTTATGTACTAACGACATTTTGTTGTGTGCATACATCATTTCGTTCTGTGCATTTGTCATTATGTTATGTGCATTTACTAACTCGTTCTGTACTAACGACATTTTGTTGTGTGCATACATCATTTCGTTATGTGCATTTGTCATTATGTTTTGTACTAACGACATTTTGTTGTGTGCATACATCATTTCGTTCTGTGCATTTGTCATTATGTTATGTGCATTTACTAACTCGTTCTGTACATTTTGTAAGTTGTGATGTACATTTGATAAGTCGTTGTGTGCATTTACTAAGTTGTTCCGTTCTGACGCCATTTTGTCTTGTGCATACATCATTTCGTTATGTGCAAACATCGTTATTATGTTCGGATACATTACACTGGGCAACGAAAGGGGTAACACCGGGGGTAGTCATACGGTACCGTAACACCGGTGCGAAAAAACGGAGTGTCTATTGACACGTTTGTAATAATAGCACAACCGTAAGAGTAGGTCGTTAGCGTTATCACGCCCGTAATATTTACATTATACTGTTATGAGTTCATATTTTTTGCCAATTTTATATAAAGTCGTATAAAGTTTAATTTTTGTAATGTATTGGTTATATTATATATATGTTTGTAAGTGTTCTTTCCCAAATGGTCAAGAAACTGTATCTTAAACGTTCTTATATTAGACATTGTCATTGTGATATATTAAACATATATTAATGTGCTTGTCAGTAATTAAAGAAAGAAAATGTATCATATCTTACATGTTTTTTTTAATGATTATCGTTCCTGAATTATTTACACGTATGCGATTCAAGTACAGACAACGTAGTAGTAGATACGTTTCCCATTCTCACTTCTATTATACGTGTCACTAACGATTATCGTTCCTGAATTATTGATACGCCTAATATACGAATTATCGTTCCTGAATTATTTACACGTATACGATTCAAGTACAGACAACGTAGCAGTAGATACGTTTCCCATTGTCACTTCTTTTATACGCGTCACTAACGATTATCGTTCCTGAATTATTTACACGTATGAGATTCAAGGACAGACAACGTAGTAGTAGTTTACTGGATTATCGTTACTGAATAATTGACACGCTTAATATACGAATTATCGTTCCTGAATTATTTACACGTATGCGATTCAAGGCATAAAACGTAGATATTAAAATGTAAATTTACGTGGCATCAGTATAAATTCACTATAAACCACCTTCGGAATCACTGAAAATACGTGTTGAATTATATAGACACAATCCACTTCATTCTTCGAATCTATACACAAAAAATAATTCAAGAACGATAATGATGTATTCACACAACAAAATGTCGTTAGTACATAATGACAAATGCACATAACGAAATGATGTATGCACACAACAAAATGTCGTTAGTACAGAACGAGTTAGTAAATGCACATAACATAATGACAAATGCACAGAACGAAATGATGTATGCATACAACAAAATGTCGTTAGTACAGAAGGAGTTAGTAAATGCACATAACATAATGACAAATGTACAGAACAAAATGATGTTTCTACAGGACAAAATGTAGTTAACACAGAACAACTTGGTAAATGCACAGAACATACGGACCAGTACCATCAGAAGGCAGCATTGGCGTTCCATATATGTGCATTTCACACTGTAGACTATACTGTGCCAAACTGAGATAATGTCCGTACCGTATTAACACATTTGTAACGACTGGACAACCGTGTGTGTATATTCCGTATATTCCCGCCCGGGGTCGCACCGCCTGCATTTCTTTGAAAATACCGTTTAAGGCGGAGGATTTCGGGTAATGCGGGCGTGCGATAAAAAATGCTCGAAATGGTGTAGGTGGTCCAGTTTATGAATGATCACATTTGTATTTTAACGTTTTCCAAAAACAATTCGAAAAATATCATTTGCTAGCCAACATATCAAAATTGAACGAGGCTATCCGCACGACCGTCGTGCCGATTATTTTCTTTATCCGCACGACCGTCGTGCCGATTGTTTTCTTTATCCGCACGACCGTCGTGCCGATTATTTTCTTTATCCGCACGATGGTCGTGGGAATAACGAAAATAATCGGCACGACTATAGTATTGTTCTTTATCTGCACGACTGTAAAACGGAAACTGGGTAAATTGTGTTTTTGAATAAAAACAAGAACCCTGTACAGTATGTTCCGAAAGGTCCGTATAATGATATATCTCAAATGGTTTAAAAGTAAATAACTGATACAGTATGTATAGAACATACTTGCCATTATGGCATATGGAATTCATATGTATACATAATAAAAACATTATAAGATCGAAAGGGTGTGTGGGTGCGTGTGCGCGCGTACGTGCGTGCGTGCGTTGATGGAACTTGCTGACATCTATATGAACTGGGACGATAGAAAGACAGTCAGATTTGCCAAATTGACGTTCATCACCCCAATCAATTCCCTATCGTCCTACTTGATTCTATCTTCTGTTTAAATAGTTTCATTTTACACATATATTATCGGGAAATAGATATTTAGGTGAAAATATGGCAAACAAATAAACACACAAGCTACGTGTGAACAGTAAACAAGTTTATTGACCAATTAGCATATAAATTAACTGAGATTAAAATTCAAAATACTTCTAAACTATTAGGGGGATAAAAGAGAAAAAGAGAAGGACATGTATAGAACATGCATATCCGTTATATGACGACAACGCCTATAAGAAAAATTAATAATAGCTGTCGCAACGTAATTATTTTCTATCTAGACCTAAACTCCGAAGAGGCATTCTGTTAAAACAACAGGCAAATTTTAAAACACAAAATCATTCTCCATGTATTGAGGTCATAAAATAATTCATATGTACCGATTAAAAGCCTAGTTAATGTATACTTAAAATACATGTAAATAAGCATACGTGAAATGAATTTAGAGTTGATAACTCTTAATTCGACGCTCAGGACAGATTTGCGGTTTGGCCTGACTGGTTAAAGCCGTTTATATTGTATCTATAAAGTTAGGATTATCAAAATATGTAATTTATATTATATACCTCGTTGTCAGTAGGTTTACAAATTTGTAGTTAAATTTGGCGGTGTAGCTACTTTAATAAGTGTCTTGCGGAAGCTGGAATCCGTATGCTCGTATTGTACGAAAGAGGTTGTTAATTCATTTATTAATTTACAACAAATTGCAGATAAGTTAATGCTGTAAAATTGTAAAGCGTGCATATGCTAATTAGTTTGGCATGATTATGTCATACACACGAAACTTAACACTGTTATTCATGCAACATTAAATACAAGAAAACTGTAGAGACCATGAATAATAATAATAATAATGACATGATGTTATGCCGCGAATACAATTTGGTCCAAGATCCTGAAGTAGATTATGATAATTATAAGGCTAGTAATAATAAAAATGCGCGTATAAAATTATTAGAAATAATAACTTGCTATAATCTAACTGACCCATATAGAGTTTTATCCAAATCTAAGAAGGTATACATGGAGAAAAAAACACCATTAAAGCAAGCAAGACTGGATTTCTTTTAAGTTTCTGAAAATCTATTATCATCAGTAAACAAGTGTACTATTGAAGCTAGCTATCGATCAGACCATTCAATTACTATGTTGAACTGCAACTTTAACGAATTTGTAAAGGGCAAGTCCCTTTGGAAACACAATAATTCACTTCTAAACGATATTGAATATCTGAATATAATGAATAATAAAATAAATGAAATTAAATTACAATATGCGCTTCCAGTCTATAATATTGACAATATACCAAATGACCAAATTCAATTTACTATTACTGACCAATTATTTTTGGATACATTATTGATGGAATTAAGAGGAAAATCAATATCATATTCATGCTACAAAAAAAAAGTAAATGAAAAACGTGAAAATGATCTTATTCTTGAAATACAACATTTAGAACAAAGACTTACCCCTGATCAAATACCTGCTTTAGATCAGTTAAAAGATGAATTAATATTACTTCGCCGGCAAAAATTGAATGGTTTTCTTATTAGGTCCCGAGCGCAATTAATAGAAGATGGGGAAAAACCAACCAAATTTTTTTGTAATCTAGAAACTCACAATTTTACTAGTAAAATTATACCGAAAATTGAAAGATCTGATGGGAGCATAATCACAGATCAGAAAGATATTTTAAAGGAAACTGAAACGTTCTACAAATCTTTATACTCGAGCATAGATACAAAATTAGAAACAATAGATTTAGATAAAGAACTGTCAGGTCTAAGTGTGCCTAAATTAAGTATGGAGGAATCTAATTCATTAGAGGGTCTATTAACATTTCAGCAAGTATCTTTATCACTTTTTGGTATGAAAAACAACCGCTCTCCAGGCTCTGATGGTTTGGGGGCTGACTTCTTCAAAGTATTTTGGAATAGATTAGGTCATTTTGTTGTGAGAGCTATAAATTGTGGGTATACTAATGGGGTACTGTCTGTAACACAGAAAGAGGTTATTATTACACTTATCCCTAAAGATAACAAACCAAGAAGATTTTTAAAAAATTATAGGCCAATTTCTCTTTTAAACTGTGTATATAAAATTGCTTCAGGGACCATTGCTAATAGAATAAAATCTATATTATATAAACTAATTAATGAAAACCAAACAGGTTTTATTGCTGGGCGATATATGGGGGAAAACACTCGAATGACATTTGATATAATGCAGTTTGCAGAAGAAAACAATTTACCAGGACTCATTTTGCTTGTGGATTTTGAGAAGGCATTTGATTCTCTTTCATGGAAATTTATCTACAGTGTTCTTAAATATTTTAATTTTGGTAACTCAATAATATCATGGGTGAAAGTTCTATACAGAAATGCTAAACTGGCTGTTAATCAAGGTGGCAATTTATCTGATTTTTTCAGCATAGGCAGAGGGTGCCGTCAGGGCGATCCATTATCACCTTATATATTTATCTTATGCGCTGAAATATTAGCAATAAAACTACAAAATAATAAAAAGATTAAAGGAATATCTATAAATGACATGGAATATAAACTATCACAGTTTGCCGACGATACTTCTATTTTTCTGGACGGGTCAGACACTTCACTTAATGAAGCTCTCTATGAACTTTCTGCTTATGCCAACATTTCTGGACTTAGAGTAAATTTTGATAAGACACAGGTAGTTTGGATTGGTACAAAAAAATATAGTACAGACTCAATTAAAACCAGGTGGAAATTAGCATGGGGCAGCAACCAATTTAAATTATTAGGTATACATTTTAATGTTGACCTTGACAAGATACTGGATATAAATTACAATGATAAGATAGAAAAAATACAGAATCTAATTAAACTTTGGAAAGGCAGATATCTTACACCAATTGGTAAAATAACAGTAATTAAAACAATATTACTACCCATTCTTAACCACTTATTTATTTCATTGCCTAATCCAAAATATTCAATTATTAAAAAAATCAATGACATGTTTTATGAATTCTTATGGGAGGGACCAGCAAAAATAAAGAGAAGCATTTTAATCAAACAATATAAATAGGGTGGTCTGAAAATGATCAATCTCAAAGCATTTATATATGGACTTAAGGCAACTTGGATTAGAAGACTTACTCTTAAAGGTGGACAGTGGCAAAATACAGTTACACATATAATAAATATAAACAAACTAACAAACTTGGGCACAGGCTATTCAGAATTATTAATACAAAAGATGACCAACCTATTTTGGAAGGATGTATTGAAAGCATACCGGTACATGGATATTTTAGATCTTAATAAGAGCATTTTATGCGCCAACAATTGTTTAACAACTTCACTATTTTATAACCATAATATCTTAGTTGGAGGTAAAGTAGTATTTTACAAATCTTGGTATGAAAAGGGTATTTACTACCTTAATGATTTAATAGATGAAAATGGAAATTTTTATTCTGTTGAGGAATTTAATAACTTATATAATTTAAATGCTTGCTTTTTAGCATATAACGGAATTATTGCAGCAATAAAAACTTATATTACGAAAAATATTCCCACACAATCGATAAACAAAATACCAAATCCAATTCTTCCTTTCAATATGTATCCATTTCTTAATAGTAAAAATGGATCTCGGGATCTGTATAATATTCTTAACCAAAACCCGAGTAAACCAACTTCAAAACCCAAATGGGAGGAAATGTATAATATAGAAGAAGAAACGTGGAACGATATATACCTGTCTCCTTTTAAATCCTCAACAAGTACAGTATTACAATGGTTTCAAGTACGGGTAAATCATAGAATACTTCCAACTAGAGGATTTCTACACAAAATCAACATCACTGATAGTTCACTGTGCAAGGATTGTCAACAAGAGGAAACATTAATCCATATGCTTTGGTATTGTCCTGAAACGCAATCTATACTTAATAAATTAAAAATGTGGTTGTCCAGTAATAACATATACTTAAATTTTACTGAAGAATCATTTATTTTTAACATTGGTAACACATTAACACCAGCCGACTTGTACATATTACTTGAAATGAAATATTATATTTTCAGTACCAAACATTTACAAAATAAACTGTCTATAGAGGCATTCAAAAATAGGATAATAAAGTCGTTTACAATTCTAGAATGTATAGCAGCACAAAACAATGCTTTCGAACCATTTGAAAAAAAATGGAACAAATACATGAACCTTTTAAAATAATTTTGTTGCATAAACAAGCGAGGAGCTCACCCCTAAAATTGGTGTTTTAGGTTTTATTCAGCCCAAGAATCTGACAACTATCGGATAAAATATACATTAAAAATTAAGCTAGGTAGGAGAGATGTGGCCATGTAGAGAGAGCATTAAGAACTAAAACCTTTTTTTTTTTTCATTTGTATTTTTTTCTATCTTTCCTCCCGTAAGACAAACATACTATATTCAGTTGTGTGTTTTTTTTTAATTTATAAAAATGGCTATACATGTAAATTAATATAATATAGAAAAAGACATACAATTCAATGTTTAAAAAATATAAATACTACCGCTTTATACAGATTTTATTATATGAAAGTCAAATATTATAATGATATATATGTATAATCAGTTTTATATGTTTGTTTGTAAGGCATGCAGTGGGATGGTCCTCCCCGACCCACAACATGCCAAATTACGGGGAGAATAAATGGGTGACTGAAAAAAAAAAAAAAAAAAAAAAAATACAAGAAAAGTCACTAGTATTAAAGTAACAAATGCCACCGAAAATGTTTTCTAATGGGAATTCTTACATTGTACATTTGGCTATTCCGCCAACAACAGGCAATTACCGTTCTTCCAAACTATATCCATGTGTTGAGGTTATAAAATGATGCATATGTTCGAGAAGAAGTCAAAATATTTTCATGGATACTTTTAAAAATACCTATAATTGAGTATGCGTAAACTGAATTAGAGTTGGTAACTCATAATTCAACGGACAATAGGGTGGTGGTTTGCCTTACTGGTTAAAGCGTTGATAATGTAGTTATATATTTCAGATTCGCAACATATTAGGTAAGTTACATATATATCTTATCGTTAGTATGCTTAGAAACGAAGTACAATTGTTGTAAAAGTCCCGTTGTTGTTGGCGGGATAGCGGTTTAAAAGGGACACATGGCAATCTTGATTTTTTAAAAACTAGCGGCCTTTCCTATTTTCTCTAGTTTTTCTACATAAATTGCATTTGTTCAATCAATAATGTTAATTATAAGAATTGTATTAAGTCATTTGTTTTTGCATATTATTATATTATTAACTGATATTAACTGATACTGGATATATAAATCGATACGCCCATTTTAAATACTTCAAGATTGCCGTGTGTCCCTTTGTTGTAGTACGGTATTAAACTATTTAATGTTTTTGCATATTATTAATTTTTGATATAATTGCACCAATATTAAACCTTATAGTATAATAAGGCGAAATAGTGAACACTTAATAAAATTTGATTTATTTAAATGTTTCCAGAGTAAAAGTAAAACTGATACTGGATATATAAATCGATACGCCCATTTCAAATACTTCAAGATTGCCGTGTGTCCCTTTCTTGTAGTACGGTATAGTCACGCCCCTTTAGTTACCCTACATTAAAATATTTAATGTTTTGACATCATGGGGCGATTTTTGAGTCTGATGGCAACGCAGGCACAACGGCCCAGGATCAATCAAATACTCTCATATATGTAATGTAATAAAACTGCACTGTTGGACGGCCCAGTGGATCAGCTTGTAAGTTTTGTCTGCTGGGCTTGAAAACACTGATATTATTGAGTATATTCCATTTCTTGCATACCGGACAAGGATATCCGTCATTTCACCGGGGCTAGATATTTCCATCTCACCCTAGGGTCGAGAAAAAATTCACGCGCGCCAACATCCGGTATGCAGGAACACATGTAAAATGTTAGAAGCTGGCGGCGTCAACGCACAACATGTCTCTGATATGCAATGATATGCAAGAAAAAGAATCTATCATGGGTATTCGGTTCAGATAGTGAATTCCAACCCTCGGTATACGTGTTTTAATCCAAACCTCGGCAGAGCCTCGGTTCCGATAAAAACACTTATACCTCGGGTTGGAATTCCCTATCTTCACCGGATATCCATGAAGGATTCTTATAATCTATTACATCTACGATGTTCCATATAATACCCAATATTTAGTGAGTAAATCTGTCTGAATTGTTTGTCATTTAGTTAGACGGTCGTTGAACTAGCTTTCTATCTGGTAATCAATACGGAGTTTTCTAAATTATATTGATTGGGTTACTTTAATGAGAATTTAGGTTACTGTTCTTGGCTAGCCTAGACGCTCGGAGTACTGGCTTTCTAGTACAAAACAACGACATATCTATTTTCTGCATGTATACGCGTATAGTCAACGTCATCATTTTGTTTTCTCTTGTTCAATACACCCATCTTTTAAACATATCCTGCAGCACAACCCTCATTGTATAACATGTATAAACTACCCATGACAATATCATATCCGATATTTACTAAACACCTCCTCAGTAGGAGATATACCTCCTTCATGTACTTATAAGGTAATAATATATATCTTGTCTTTTCATTTAACTATCTTTGGAAGGAAATAATCCACCTATGCTATCAATATATCTAAAGCCTGAGTGAATGTCAAATATGTTTACAGTACACTTAAACACAGAATACCCCATTGCGCACATTAATAGATTATCTCCGACAAAAACTTAGTTGTATATACACATTTTGATACTTATTACCACTTGTTTTATCAGAATAGTCGGAGATTTTAGTTTTATCTGTAGGCGGTCATTCGTTAACAGAGCAGACTTCGGTACCACTATATCACATAATATCTATGTATATCTTTGATCATTGCCCTCCCCAGTGTGGCCTTCACGTGTCTCTGTGTGGACAGACACCCTTCCTCAGACGAAGGTCTCTAGACGGTATTAAGATAATTCGGATTCTGAGGACGGGTGCCTGACAAACCGAACTGCGTATTTTTATCTTTTTTTATAACCTTTTATAAATTTTAAATATTTCAGTAAATTAAACAAGTGAGCAATGATCAGACAAATTATGGATAATGTACATATATAAATAAAAAATAGAACATTTTACTAGAGACTGTTTTGATAATTCACACACCCCGAGGTGGTACCCTTTTTCGATGGCCTGGCTATTTGATGTAAATTATTTAAAAAAAAAAGAAAAAAAAAAAAAGACTTTGGTGAACCCCAAAATCTTCCTTGGGCATAATGTATATTAAAGTGTCTGCTTTGTTCTTGTCATTTCTTGAAATATGATAACGTTAAAATAATCTCCTTAGAATAATTATAAGTAATGAATAAATAAAATAATCTACCTATAAACGCTCGCCAAAAGGCCTTGTGCCATAGGGCGAGCAAAAATAAAACTTATAGTAGTAGAAATCATCAAAGGAAATGTCACCGAGCATATGCTACAACTACCAGATAGAGGAAGTTAGAGTACGGCTATTCTGAAGTCACAGTGTTACTAAGTACACCATGCTACTAAAAAGATAGAGTATGTCTCAGCTCGTTAGTTATTTAAACACCTCGACGGGCTACTAAACAAAGCAAACTATACATTTGGTTTCCTTATACGAACATAATTTAAAACATTGCCCTATAAACAGTAAGACACAGGCATACGTCTCTCTGGTACGATCTACTAGTGAGTTGAGAAATTTATTACGTCACTGAATCTGCTTTGGAATACGGACCCTTACCAGCAACAAGACATTATTGACCTTTAAAATTCCAAAGGAAACGGGTGGACAAACGTGAAATCTTCAAATTAGGGCAAAAAAAGAAGAAGTATTTTGAGAACAATTTTATTGTATTGGTCTAAATCCCACGTAAACATAATATTACATGAACTTCAACACATATCGATACACTGGCACAACGGTCGTGCGGATAAAGAATATTATACGCACGACCGTCGTGCCGATAAGGAAAATAATAGGCACGACCGTCGTGCCGATAAGGAAAATAATCGGCACGACGGTCGTGCGGATAATGAATATTATTCGCACGACAGTCGTGCCGATAAGGAAAATAATCGGCACGACGGTCGTGCCGATAGACATTCCCATCAAAATTACCATTCCCAAAATGTGGGCATCGACGACCTACGCATGTGTGGGAAATCCTTTTTATCGTATGTCATTTATGTGACAAAATCTCGCATAAAACATGGGAAAGCTCATTATTTTTATAGGCATGCCTTTACATATATATTGTGAAATTATCAAAGAATGATATATATATTTGACGTACATATGTGAATAGATAGAGACAACTACAGTAATTTGAAGATGTATATCGCAAAAGCATGCAAGGCAATACAGACTTTACAAAATGCATGGTCCTACCTATAATTCAAAGCCAAGGAATCATACCAATTGTTTTAGATAATAATTACATGTACAAAGTTAATGTTTTCAGCTTGCAAAAATATACCCAATATACTAAAATCATCTTTAAGAACAAAAATAGTGTTTAAAGTATTTTTTTCTATATTCCTACACCTTTGAAAAGTCTAAAGTGTGGCCTCAACTCCGTTTCAAAGGACCGCCCGGATTACGTGTCCATTCGACGGACGACGCTAAGGAAATGGGTCTTGCCCAAGGAAGCACCGGCGAGGTTTGAGGCCTGGACTTCCGTATTTGAAGTGCTCCGTGCCACGCCAGTCCCCTTAAGTTTCCCCTATGGGTACATTTAGTGAACTGCTGTGTTACCCAATTCGTTTTTGCTTTATCCCCGCGCTTTTCGAAGACAACGTGGGGATCATATTACCGTCTCCGTTCGTGAGTCCGTGAGTCCGTCCGTGCGTGATAGAATGCATATCCTCCTATATAGATAAAGCTTCCATCTCGCACGGACGCACGGGCTCATGTACGAACGGACTGAGACAATAACATGATCTGAAAAACGGAATAGTCTGTCTTTAAATTCAAATTAAAACGCAGTTAGCATTATCACACGTGGCTCGACAATTAAAAGAACTACGTGGATTTTAAGCACTGACAAACAAGCAATGGGGCGACAACTAAATATTTCCGATTGAAATGGTCCTTTCTTTGGTTATTTCCCTGTAAAGGATAATCTGCCAGCGATTACTAAACGTTTCTAGAATATCAAGTCGAATATCCAGCTTATTTTAGCGTGTGTGTGTGTTTGTGTGTAGGGGAGGGGTGGGGGCGCGGTTGGGCGAGAGAGAATATTTAATCGCTGTCCAACATACACTTACAATTGCATGGAGAAATGGTGTTATTCAACTTTGTGTCGGATAATGAGCCCCTTTAATACAATACAGTTGTGCATGAAAAAAATTATGTTAAAACATATAAGCAGGTTTTTCATTATTATTCTCACGCTTTTCGTGTAAAAAAAAGTAGTGTTATATTATATTGTAAACTCCTCTGTGTGTCCGTCCGTTACCATATCACCTCCCCTAACCAATGAATGAAATTCAACCGAACTTAGTGTACGACTTCCGCACATGATACAGCGAGCAAGAGCGACATTATTTTGGTTCCGAACCCAGGTGTCCTCAAGGTAGTCATAAGGTCAAAAATACACTAAAAATACAATTACACATAACTTGGTACATGTAGATATACTCGTTTACGAAAGATAAATAATATATTAAACAATTTTTTTTTAAACTCGAACGGCTGCACAGTTGTTGGCGGAGGGTGGGGGAGAGAGTATTTGTTTTAAATACGTCTCAAATGAGCGTTAACATAATGGGATTAGACTGTATACTATTTTACATCCTACATCACCCGTGGCGCCCTTGGGTAAGGGCCGACAAAAGGTAAAATAGACTAAAATTACACTAAACATTCTATTATACTGTCATGTTGCCATTTTTGTTCACATAGTTGGTATGTACATGTATACACGTCTATAAAAGATGAACAACATATCAGAAGATTTTATTTGTTCAAACTCAGATGTTTGCCCACGGGGTTTGTTAAGTTTGTCACTAAATGTTAACTTTTAGTGTAATGCATCTTCGCGAGCATGTGGATTTTTACAGAAATGTTGTTGAGGGTACATATAATCAATGGCGAAAAGTAGAACATATGGTGACAGTCTAACATTAATGGCCGTACCAAGGCTGTATAACTGTCAGTTTCTAGTTATTACATGCACAGGACCATCTGAAATAAGACTAATTTCAAATAGTGGTAAGTCTGAAGAAAACATACCATGCCTAACTTTAGAAAACCTCCCAGAAGGTAAAGGGGAACACTATGTCAGTTTACACTTAACCTCCTTAAATCGTTTTCTTGGCGAGAATGATGGGATTACAGATGATGAGAAAAGTCAAAATTAACGAGATGGGAATGGACAAATTATAGAGCACGAGGAAAGTCAAGATGAACGAGATGGGAATGGACAGATTATAGAGCACGAGGAAAGTCAAGATGAACGAGATGGGAATGGACAGATTATAGAGCACGAGGAAAGTCAAGATGAACGAGATGGGAATGGACAGATTATAGAGCACGAGGAAAGTCAAGATGAACGAGATGGGAATGGACAGATTATAGAGCACGAGGAAAGTCAAGATGAACGAGATGGGAATGGAGAGATTATAGAGCACGAGGAAAGTCAAGATGAACGAGATGGGAATGGACAGATTATAGAGCACGAGGAAAGTCAAGATGAACGAGATGGGAATGGACAGATTATAGAGCACGAGGAAAGTCAAGATGAACGAGATGGGAATGGACAGATTATAGAGCACGAGGAAAGTCAAGATGAACGAGATGGGAATGGACAGATTATAGAGCACGAGGAAAGTCAAGATGAACGAGATGGGAATGGACAGATTATAGAGCACGAGGAAAGTCAAGATGAGCGAGATGGGAATGGACAGATTATAGAGCACGAGGAAAGTCAAGATGAACGAGATGGGAATGGACAGATTATAGAGCACGAGGAAAGTCAAGATGAACGAGATGGGAATGGACAGATTATAGAGCACGAGGAAAGTCAAGATGAACGAGATGGGAATGGACAGATTATAGAGCACGAGGAAAGTCAAGATGCACGAGATGGGAATGGACAGATTATAGAGCACTAGGAAAGTCAAGATGAACGAGATGGGAATGGACAGATTATAGAGCACGAGGAAAGTCAAGATGAACGAGATGGGAATGGACAGATTATAGAGCACGAGGAAAGTCAAGATGAACGAGATGGGAATGGACAGATTATAGAGCACGAGAAAAGTCAAGATGAACGAGATGGGAATGGACAGATTATAGAGCACGAGGAAAGTCAAGATGAACGAGATGGGAATGGACAGATTATAGAGCACGAGGAAAGTCAAGATGAACGAGATAGGAAAGGACAGATTATAGAGCACGAGGAAAGTCAAGATGAACGAGATGGGAATGGACAGATTATAGAGCACGAGGAAAGTCAAGATGAACGAGATGGGAATGGACAGATTATAGAGCACGAGGAAAGTCAAGATGAACGAGATGGGAATGGACAGATTATAGAGCACGAGGAAAGTCAAGATGGACGAGATGGGAATGGACAGATTAAAGAGCACGAGGAAAGTCAAGATGGACGAGATGGGAATGGACAGATTATAGAGCACGAGGAAAGTCAAGATGAACGAGATGGGAATGGACAGATTATAGAGCACGAGGAAAGTCAAGATGGACGAGATGGGAATGGACAGATTATAGAGCACGAGGAAAGTCAAGATGAACGAGATGGGAATGGACAGATTATAGAGCACGAGAAAAGTCAAGATGAACGAGATGGGAATGGACAGATTATAGAGCACGAGGAAAGTCAAGATGAACGAGATGGGAATGAACAGATTATAGAGCACGAGGAAAGTCAAGATGAACGAGATGGGAATGGACAGATTATAGAGCACGAGGAAAGTCAAGATGAACGAGATGGGAATGGACAGATTATAGAGCACGAGGAAAGTCAAGATGAACGAGATGGGAATGGACAGATTATAGAGCACGAGGAAAGTCAAGATGCACGAGATGGGAATGGACAGATTATAGAGCACGAGGAAAGTCAAGATGAACGAGATGGGAATGGACAGATTATAGAGCACGAGGAAAGTCAAGATGAACGAGATGGGAATGGACAGATTATAGAGCACGAGGAAAGTCAAGATGAACGAGATGGGAATGGACAGATTATAGAGCACGAGGAAAGTCAAGATGAACGAGATGGGAATGGACATATTATAGAGCACGAGGAAAGTCAAGATGAACGAGATGGGAATGGACAGATTATAGAGCACGAGGAAAGTCAAGATGAACGAGATGGGAATGGACATATTATAGAGCACGAGGAAAGTCAAGATGAACGAGATGGGAATGGACAGATTATAGAGCACGAGAAAAGTCAAGATGAACGAGATGGGAATGGACAGATTATAGAGCACGAGGAAAGTCAAGATGAACGAGATGGGAATGGACAGATTATAGAGCACGAGGAAAGTCAAGATGAACGAGATGGGAATGGACAGATTATAGAGCACGAGGAAAGTCAAGATGAACTAGATGGGTATGGACAGATTATAGAGCACGAGGAAAGTCAAGATGAACGAGATGGGAATGGACAGATTATAGAGCACAAGAAAGTCAAGATGAACGAGATGGGAATTGACAGATTATAGAGCACGAGGAATGTCAAGATGAACAATATACAAGTGGATAGATTACAGTGCACGGGGAACGTCAGGATGAACAAGATGAGAGTGATGGACAGATTGCAAATGATGAAGAAGAGTCACTTCATCCCACAATCTATAAAAAAACACAAGAACTACTGTTATCACTGAAGGTGATTAATAACCCCGCCAATGCAATATATCGATAAGGATTTTTACTAAGACAAAGGGCAAATAACTATGCATGGCATTCATGGAATTGTGTCACTAACATTTGCACTTGACTTTGATCGTGTATATCAAGTTTCAAATGAATAACTTGAAACCTTCTAAAGTACTTTGCTCCACAACATTTCATCTGCTAAAGTCAACAATTCCCCAGGCAATAACTGCATGGCATTAACCGAACCAGACCAACATTAAGTAATGCACATCAACATATGCTGGCAATCATGTATACCAGATTTCAAAACAATATCTCGAAAACTGTTCAAGTAGTTCGCTCCACAGTAGTGGTTATACTAAATACAGTGTTTTGACATATTACACTCGATGATGCCTATGTATATCAAGTTTAAAGTCAATATCTTTAAAAATGTAGAAGTAGTTCGCTCCACAAAATTTCTGTAAACAGATATACTGACCAACTGACCGACCGACCGACCGGCCGACCAACCGACTGACCAAACGACCGCCCGCCATGGTGACTCAAGTATATCCCCCCTCAAACTTCGTTTGTGGGGGTATAAAAGCAAGTGTTTCTGCGTTTTGTTCTAGGAAAGGTCAGTTTACCAGAATTCGCCAGTTACATTTCTAGACTTACGTCTTATTTATATGTAATTTCGAAAACTCCTTTAAACGGATATTTAAGTTTTATTTCTTTCCAATCTTCACCAAACTGACCCAGATACGTATATTGCAATACATGCCTGTCTTCGTTAGTAATTTGTTCACGTCCAATCGATTCGTACCTAATAGTTTAAATTATTTAAGATATTATAGTTTGTAACTGCTAGTACAATAGTAGGCGGACTCGAAGACCTCGTATAGGATCGCAGTATGCCATGTGGAAAGATACTCCAGAAAAAAAAAACACATGGCAAAGTGCGTATCTAACTAAACAAACAACATTTACGAACAAAATCAATCTGGATAAATCAAACATAACAATTAAATTACAAAAAAACACCTTTTATTCATTCTACTATTGCAAGTTTCGCAACTTAATTACCATAGTTTTGAATAAGTTTTCAAGTTTCCACCTACAAATCTTTTTTGCATATTTTGGCTGTTTTTTGTATTACACGAAATAATGAACCATGTTCATTTATATATATATAATTTTATCAAATAGTTTTATTTTGATAATTTAGTAAGAGTTGTGTTACCATAATCTCACAATTAACAAAGCACTGCTGCACTTTCCCATATGAAAAAGTACGCATGTAGCACTGCGTTACACCTTGCGACGCAGTAAGCCATATAATCTGCAGCAGTAACCATATAAGCTGCTGCAGTGACCCATATAAATGGCATATTGCAGCAATAAGGCATACTGCGTTGTCACAAGGCAAGATAAAAGTGCGACATGTTACGCATTAATGTCTGGCTTATATATCGACGTTATGGGTGCTCGTTGAATTGATTTGTTTTACCCTCGACTCATTCATATTCATGAGTTAATTCCGTTTGAAGTATAAGCTAAAACAATATAAGGTAACCATAAGTATATGTCTTTCTATTGATTATTACCAAACTTGGCCTGGTTGTTAATATTAATGAAATGTTGAACTAGTTCGAATACCAGCCAGATCGGATTAGTTACACCAGAGTTATGGCCCTTGATTTATTGAGCACTACTATAATTAGCACTCTAGCCCCTTCATTTTTCATCTGATCTTGATTAGTCTTTGGCAGGATGTTAATAGCATTTAACATCGAACTTGCAATAACAGTTATGGCCATTGAATTACTTAAATATCCTGTGTTTTGGTGCGTAAGCGCTCTAGCAGCTTCGTTTTTATCTGATCTTTACAAACTTCGTTCAGACTACTAATATTCATAAAAGTTCGGACAAGTTCGAAAGCCAGCAAGACCGGATTAGTAACATCAGAGTCATGGCCATTAATTTATTGAAAAACGCTATATATTTCTTTGTTAAATATAAATATTTCAGTTTTCATCAGATCTTTACCAAATTAGGTTGCAGTGTTTATATTAATTAAAGCTTTCTCAGTATTTAAAAGTGACACTATTTAGCAGAAACAGTCGAGTTGTAGCCCATGATTGAATTAAAAGTGTTATATGTGTTGCTTGTTTAAAACTGAATGAATATATATAAGTAACTATATTAAGTAACAATGAATACAGAAAATAAATGAACTAAAGTTTACAAATGTAGACTTAAACAGTTGTCACGATAGTTGGGTGAAAGAAACGTAAAAAAAAAAGAAAAGAAGGAGGACAAGAAGACATAATATATTTAATAAGAGTATATGGGTCAGTCCGAACATACTGCTGAGTTGTTTTTATATTAGTTAAAACGCCTGGTGTCTTTTATATATGTTTGCACAGCTAGAAAAACAATTTCTTTTTCTTTATCACTAAAATCTGTATTGCCAACTCACAATCTTTCAACGTTCAACGGATGGAACGGTCTGGTTGATATAAACAGGTTACGCCTCTGTTCAATAAATCGACGACATTTAAAAAGAAAATGTTCAGCATCTTCTTTGTCTTGTCCACAGTCGCATGTTGGTGATAATCGTAAATGGTTCAAATACAAATCACCATTAAGGTTGCTGCATAAGTTTCGGATGCGAGCATGAATTACAGAAAGTGATCGTGAGCCGCATAGATAAAATGACGGGACTGTGGGATGCTTAAACATTGTATTGAGGAGAAAACCTTTAAATGCCTTTAATGATACTAAGTCACGAACATGCGTAGGTAGATTATTCCAATGACTTAATAACGACGGGATAAATGATTTGGAAAATAACTCGGTTCTCCTTATAGGTGTTACGTAGTCATCGCAGTTCCTCAAGTTGTAATTATTAATATCTCTAACAAACGGAGGAAACAAGTTATTTACACTCTCGGGCAACATGTTATTTTTAGCTTTAAATACAGTTATAAGTTTCTGAAATGTTCGTCTGTCTGCTAGCGAAAGCCATCCCATTTCGACAATTAATTTGTTAATAGATACGGATCGAGTCAAACCGGTAACATTACGCGCAGCTTCATATTGCAGTTGTTCTAAAGAGTTTCTCTCACCGACAGTACAACCGTTCCACACTGAGGAAGCATACTCTAAAATTGGTCGCATATATGATATATATATTTGATCCATAGTTTTTCGACCTACTTTGTATTTTAAAATTCTCATTAGGCCAAAAACTTAGGCCTAAAACTTTGGATGCTGAGGTTAGAATGTTTTTAATATGTTCATGCCATTTACCATTATTACTTTAAGTCAGGCCTAGATGTTTGTGATGTTCTACACATGTTAGTTGTACGTCATTAAAAACTAAATTTGGTTGTTTGTTGACGTTATAAATAAAACTTACTTTACTACCCGTACCAAATGAGAAGGTTTGCTGCAAGGTTGCTGCAAGTTTGCTGCAAGCTTGCAATTTTGTTCGCCAGAACAATTATTAATTATTCGCCAGTGTTCGCCACTAGCGGCGATGTTGCCGCAAACACCATGGTAATCTTTGGCGAATTTGCCGCAAACTCGCCAAAAAGCTATACATGTGCCAGAAGTTCGCCAGAAACATTTATTTATTTTGAACGTTCACCATAACATCACCATAAACTTACTTGCAGTTTTTTTTGCTCGCAACAACATCGGGACAAACTTTACCATTCCGATTTATTTTTTTATTGCACGCCGTAACATCGCCACAAACATTTCAGTTCAGAATGAATGAATGGTGTTTTACGGCACGTCGACACATAAATAGGTCATATTGTGCGCAAAAAACGACGAAAGATGAAGAAATTAAGTAGTAATTAAAAATTAATGTAAATAAATATATAAAGATAAAATTATTAAAAAATAACGGATGATATGATAGTACTATAAACTATATATGTAAATCAACAAATGCCCGTCAACGGGTATACAAACAAGTAAATATATATAAGAACACATTATAATGATTTATATAGTCTGATTTGTTTTAGGAAATCTAAAACAAGACAAAACAAGACTAAAATCTATAGTATCAAACAACTCTTTCATAGTATTAGCATTGTAGTACCTTTGATGCATAGGATCAAGGTCTACACACTCCAACAAGATGTGTTTGACGGTTAACGGTGCAAAGCAGGGTATACTCTGGTAATTGCTCAGCTTGTAACAAAAATGAATGAGTATAACGTGTATGCCCTATCCTGCACCGGGCTAGGACAACTTCTTCTCGACGAATGGGTCTTCGAAAATAAATGAATGAATGAATGAATGAATGAATGAATGAATGAATGAATGAATGAATGATGTTTTACGGCACGTCGACACATAAGTAGGTCATATTGCGAAGGAACATGAAGGAATGAAGTAGTAATTAAAAAAAATGTAAACCTATAAAGATAAAACTATCTACAAATAAGGGATGATATGGTAGCAATATAAACTATGTATATATGTAAATCAACAAATGCCCGCCAACTGGCTTGTAAACAAGTTAATATATATAGGAAAATATTATATTGATTTATGAAGTCTGATTTGTTTAAGGAAATCTAAAACAAGACTAAAATCTATAGTATCAAAAAACTCTTTCAAAGTATTAACTGTGTAGTATCTTTGTCGCATAGGATCAAAGTATACACATTCCAACAAGATATGTTTGACCGTTAACGGTGCAAAACAGGGTATACATTCTGGCAACTGCTCACCTTGTAATAAATATGAATGAGAACAGCGTGTATGCCCTATCCTGACCCTGGCTAGGACAACTTCCTCTCGACGAATGGGTCTACTAGAAAGACGCCATTCTCCGAGTAACGGTTTAATGAACTGGAGTTTATTGTTCACCGACAAGTCCCAAGCGGCTTGCCAAGAGTTACGAATATATGTGTTGATACAACTTTTAAAATCAGTATAAGGTAATTTGGTATAAGATATATGTAAAGCTAATGCTGCCTTAGCAGCACTATCAGCTCTATCATCACCACGTATTCCTACATGGCTTGGAAGCCAGCAGAAAATAATAACATTATCAACTATAACAGAATTGTACTTTTCTAAAAGTTGAAGCACAACTGGATTTTCATGTCCATATTACCCAGTGATTGAAGAGATGAAAGGGAATCAGAAAAGATTACGAAATGGTCATCATCAGATTCCTGAATATAATTTAAGGCAAGTTCAATTGCCTTATGTTCAGCTGAAAAGATAGAGGCCTTGTCAGGCAGGCGGCTCTTTATGCTATGTTTGTGAACAACAGCTGCTGCAGCTACCTTGTCTCCATCTTTAGAACCATCTGTATATATGTTGAAAGTTACTGTATTTCGATTTAATTTCATTAAATTTGCTTTGAAAGATAGTAGGATCTGTAATGGATTTGTTATTATTACAAAGATCGAAAATAATTGTTGGTGTTTCCAAAGTCCACGGTGGAATTTGTGGTACTTTGTACTTGGCAATCAAATTTAGGTCGATTTCAGTGACTCTTAATTTTGGTGTAATACAAAGACCAAATGGCCGAATGGCCTTCGGTTTTCGATCAAAAAGAGGTTCATAATTAGGATTAAAAACAATATCGAAAGTTGGATTTGAAGGTTTAGATTGTTACTTAATGGTATACTGAAGGGCTAATTTGTCCCGTCTATGAGACAGTGATGGTTCATTAGCTTCAACAATTATTTCGGTTGGTGATATACAAAAGGCTCATAAGGCGAGTCGTAATCCTTGGTTATGTATAGGATCGAGAATCTGTAAGTATGACTTGCGAGTCGATCCATATACTATTGAGCCGTAGTCCAGCTTGGATCTGATGAGAGATCTGTAAAGTCGCAAGAGGACTTTTCGATCTGCTCCCCAATTAGTGTTTGCAACAACTTTAAGTAAATTAAGAGCTTTAAGGCATTTGGCCTTCAAGTATGCTAACTCCATGTCCACCGCCATATGCATACCATCTTCGGGATGGTTAAAATGTTGTGCTGTTGATTTTATGAATATTGAGTTCTGCTCAACCCGGGGCTAGAGGGCGTGAGCGGTAGCTAGCATATTTCACTACCACTCATAAACAGTCTCAATCAAACCGAGACTGCAATATTTCGTATGTGTCGTGCTCGGCCGTTTCCAAAGGTCCATTATCATACTCTTTTTTTAAGGTGTCGTATAAACGTTAATTTACGGTCAAAAATAAGACTATGAATTTTGTCTCATCCACTACTGGTAAAGGTGAACCGCCCAGTGTTAGATGAGGGTCTTCGTGATGTTTGCGTAGTTGACAAAAGTGCATACAATTGGTTTTAGATTATAAAATTTAAAACCATTTTCATCAGACCAGGTCTGAAGTTTTTGAGAGATTGTTGTAGTTGTCTCTCAATAGTATTCATGTTTTTGCACGATAACATTTAACAAAGTCGTCAACATATAGAGAACAATTCACACCTGGATTGATGCATTTTACTATACTGTTAATCTTTTTATTAAAAGGCGTGGCAGAGAGTATGGATATCAGAGAGGGTTGAACCCATTCGCACAAACGACAAACTTTTCCATTCTGATCTGCTGTATCTCTGTTCGCCAAAACACCATCGCAAAACTTAAACTTTATACAGAATTTTATTATTTCTGCGTTACTTATTACTAAAGTGAAATTTGCATTTTATGTCAAAGGACCACTTAAACGAGTAATTTTGCTAAGCATACATTGCTAGTGGAACATTTTTTTTTTTCAGAATAAGCAAAATATTGATTGTGTTGCAAGAACATTTTTAAATACCAAACACCATGACAACATTTAAAACCTGAGAACAATTAAAAGTGTGTCCCAAGTGCAAAATACAGTATTAATTTGCATTTATAACATGATGACAAGCCAATTTAATAGTTTAAGTCATTTTGAATTATTATATAGTAACTATCTACAAATTTAACAAATATAACAATTTATATCTACTTTTATTTATTGACATACTACAATCTTGTAAAGATACGAAGATATAAGATCGTCTGTGAATTATTATCTTTCTTTGTCCATACTTTAGAGTCAAGATTGAATCTTGAATCTTGATGAACATATACATTTCTTTTTAGTTTAAGAAAAAAAATACAAAACACGAAACTTAATATAGTAACCATATAGTATCCACCAATAGTGTACATAATTAAATCTGCATTAAATTTTATAAATGTGTATTGTATTGAAATGACGGTGAAAAGAACATCAAAACGTATCTTTTTGTTTTGTTTTTATAGAATACATTGACATGTATAAATAAACACAATATCTTCCTCCCACCTAATCACGTATTAGATATAGACAATATATTATGTTGGCTGTCTAGAGTTTGTGCAGAGTCTACTTAGAGACTCTTTTTTCCTTACCTTGCTACTATTTACATTGAATTGTGTTTAAATTGCCATTCCGCCATAATGACATTATTATCATGCATTGACTATGTAGATTCCATTGCTGTTTGCTTAATATGTAAACCTTGGTGAAATAAAAAAAAAAAAAAATCTAAGCACACATACTTTAAATAACATGTATTTCAAAGTAATTAATGACAAAGATAATTAATGCTAATATCAGAAAAATATAAGTGTTCAGTCATGTTGAAACACCCAATTTATGTTAGAGTGAAAAAATTGCTGGTTAAACTTGCTCACTGGGTCAGTTAATTATTATTACCAGGTAGTATGCAATTTCCTTTGATCTGAAGCAGTATCATGCAGTATCATGTAGAGGTTATACTATTAGAAACACATGTGTTCATGAAAATGTGGTATTTTTGCGTAAATATAGCCAGTTATCATGAAGCTGTATAGACAAGGTGTGTTATGTGTACTATTTTTCAATGAAATTGTGTCAATTTAAAACAATGGATTTGAATGAGTTTAGTTTGTGTGAATATTCTGAAGAGGATGTTTCACACCTGTATATTGTAAGTTTATATTAACTGTTTTATTTTTATATTTCGTAAAATAGCAATTTTTTCATCTTCAAAATCGCTGACCTCCATAGATAAATGTGTATATTTACGTTCGTGTGTCTGTCTAGGGTCTGGTGCTGATTCTAAGACATCCAAAAATGGAGAAATGCAGAAATGACAGGTCTCGACATCTCCATAAAAATGAGGGTAATGCAGAAATGACGGCGCTCGACATCCCTATGCAAATGGGAGTAATACAGAAATGACAGCGCTCGACATCTCGATGAAAATGTGAGTAATGCAGAAATAACAGCGCTCGACATCTCTATGAAAATGGGAGCAATGCAGAAATGATAGCGCTCGACATCTCCATGAAAATGAGAGTAATGCAAGAATGACAGCGCTCGACTCCTCTAAGAAAATAGGAGTAATGCAGAAATGACAGCCCTTAACATCTCCATGAGAATGGGAGTAATGCAGAAATGACAGCGCTCGACATCTCTATGAAATGGGAGTAATGCAGAAATGACAGCGCTAGACATCTCTATGAAAATGGGAATAATGCAGAAATGACAGCGCTCGACATCTCCATGAAAATGGAAGTAATGCAGAAATGACAGCCCTCGACATCTCCATAAAACCGAGAGTAATGCAGAAATGACAATGCTCGACATCTCTATAAAAATGGGAGTAATGCAGAAATGACAGCGCTCGGCATCTCTATGAAAATGGGAGTAATGCAGAAATGACAGCGCTTGACATCTCCATAAAAATGGGAATACTGCAGGAATGACATCGCTCGACATCTCCATGAAAATGGGAGTAATACAAAAATGACAGAGCTCGAAATCTCCATGAAAATGAGAGAATGCAGAAATGACAGTGTCGATATCTCCATGAAAATGGGTGTAATGCAGAAATGACAGCGCTTGACATCTCCATAAAAATGGGAGTAATGTGGGAAAATACAACATTTGGCATTCCCATGTAAATGAGAGTAATATTTGAATGAAAGTTTGGAATTTTTGACATTTCTATGAAAATGAGCATTTGCATTTTACGCATGTCTGGATGGAATTTATAATTGTATGGCTTTGTTAACTTTGTAAGTTATGGATTAGGATAAATTTGTATGCCAGAATTTTAATTTACAGTATGAATTCTGCATAATATTTATATTTTTTTTAAACGGCGCACCATTGTTCTATTTCATAATTTCAGTCCATTATTTATTTTGAAAAAGTTTGCAGCGATATGTTGGCAAACATTGCCGCAACTTTGCAGCAAACATCACCACAAGCATCGCCAGAACATTGCAGAGAAACATTTTATGCAAATGAAGTTTGCTGCAAAGTTGCCGCACACTTTTACTATGTAAATGATGTCTGCGGCAAAGTTGCAGCAAACATCGCCAAAACATCACCAGAAGATTACAGATAAAAGTGTTATGCAAATGAAGTTTGCTGCGAAGTTGCAGTACACTTTTACCATGCAAATGAGGTCAGCGGCAAAGGTGCGGTGAACATCGCCAGAACATCACCAGAAGATCATTTGCATATTCTTTTGCTGCAACTTTGCCGCAAACCTCATTTGCATGGTAAAAGTGTACCGCAACTTCGCCGCAAACTTGTTTGCCGCAGCTTTGCAGCAATGTTTGCCGCAGAGTTGCAGCAAATAGTCGCCAGGAGCCTATATTTTTGGTAAGGGTAACCAAGTTTTAACCCATTCAGACATAATCTGCACGTCATGACCTTCCATATCTTCTGTGTTAGAAGTTGAGACTGAAAGCGAGCTATCATTCGCAAATAATCTAGTAATGCTTGACATATGTTCAGCGATATCGTTTATGTATATTAAAAAGAGCAAAGGTCCGAGTAATGAACCTTGCGGAACGCCAGCTGTTATTATCTTTAAATCTGATTTGGCATTTCCTATAAATACTCTCTGTTTTCTATTGGCGAGTGTAATATGAAATCCATGATAAGAGTTTGCCATCGATACCATTTTGTTTCAGTTTAAATGGTAAAGCTTTCCGCCAAACGCGATCAAAGTCTCACTAAACAGTTATTTCCCTTGCCAGTCACAGTAGAACTTCTGGAGCTTAAGAAAAAAATCTGTGTTATTCGGTTCTTGTTTATTTCTTAAAATGTGCAAATATTTTCTCTTTTTTTGTTGCAGGTGACAAGAATGGGACAAGTTCATGATTTCATAGGGTTAGGATATGCCTGAATGTTTCTGAGCCCAGATCTGAGAATCTAATACTAGGTAGTGATACATTTGAAAATGTCAGTCAAATGGACAAATGCAAGAGGGTCTCTTCAAACTATTGATATTAAAAAAAAAGCAAATTGGTCAACCCCGTGTTTTTTGCTGGATATTTCGCGCAACAGACATCAAGTTTCACAAAGAAAATGTTTTTAAGAAAATTCATTAAGTTCTACAGTGGCCCAGAGGGGTCCTGCTACATATGCTACATATGCAGAGCTATGTAAAATTAACTGTGTTGTGAGACGTAATCCAAACCTCATCCAGTTCAGCAGACGCTTACTCAAATAGCAGCTGATTGATGCAGATTTGTGTTTTCTGAAAAAACAGCCTTCAAATGGAAACAAGCGAGATTGAGGATTGTAAAATGGCATCAAGTGTGGATTTTAACAAGTATTTAAGGATTTAAGACATTCGGACTGTATACTGTACAACAACAAGCACCTTGGATGGAGTTATGCATAAGACGAGTGGTTACTCTCAATATGGGAGACAATCCATTCAACTCGGAACAACACACACTCATTTGAACGTTTCCGCACACATGGCAACATATATTTATGTAAAGAGTGTCTCGGGTTTGCTTCGGAACCTTCATGTGAGCTGCCTTTGTAATAATAGTTTGTGTCCGAGATATGACCAGCTGAGCTTGGAACCACATCCAACAAATTTTTAGAGAAACAGATGTCTCCACAGCAACCGAATCTATACATGGGACTTTGACAGTATCTACACTGCATGCTTGAGGTAATTATAAGTACTGTTGCTGTAATCAAGTAATGTATCACATTAGAATCATACCCCACCCACTTCAAATGTACAGCATTGATTTGTAATAACTAATCGTAATTAAATCTATTATTTTTCACTCGTCAAGAATGTCGGTCGCATACAGCCTCACATAAAGCAACCTTACGTTAAGTAGTTTATTTGTCACTTTGTCAAGAATGTCAGTTGCATACAACCTCACGTAAAGTAACTATAATACGTAAAAATAATTCATTCGTCACTTGTCAAGAATGTCGGTCGCAAACAATCTGATGTTAAAAAACCTTGCGTTTCGTAAAATAACTTGTTTGTATCTTGCGTTTTCAACTTTATACAACCTTACGCGAAATAACATTACGTAAAATAATGTAAATGTGTCACCCGTCAAGAATGTCGGTCACATGGCACAGTCAGCACAGCATACATCCTTGTGTAAAATAACATTACGTAAAATAATTTATTTCTCATTCGTTAAATGGATCTATGTCAGTCGCATACTGCCTTGCATAAAAAAAGCTTACGTAAAATAATTTATTTGTCACTTGTCAAGAATGTCGGTTGCATACAACCTCATGTAAAATGTATAACTTTACGTAAAAGAAGTTATTTTTCAAAAATGTCGGTCGAGTAAGCTTGTATTCTCTCATCGTTTCTTGACATTTTGTAAAAGCGGTTTGTTTTGTAATTGTGTGACAGTTGTCAAAAATGTGTGAAACTATTGTACTGAATTTAGTTAATTTCAGGTCAATATATTATTAAAGTATAAATTCTCAGTGTTGACTTAACCTGACTTGGTTTGACTGACTATTGACTTGACTAGACTTGATTTGACTGACCTCGACTGCAAACCCTACATAACTTGTTTATGATTTGACTCACCAAAAGTTAACTTGACTTAAGACTTGACTTATACTTGACTTGAACTTGACTTCGACTTGACTTGAACTTGACTAACTTGACTTGAACTTGACTTAGACTTGACTTGAACTTGACTTACTTGACTTGAACTTGAATTAGACTTGACTTGAACTTTACATGAATGTGTGAAACTATTGTATTGGATTTAGTTAATTTCAGATCAATATATCTAGTAAATTGTATATGGATACATTTTCACTTTGGTGTTGACTTGACTTGACTTGACTATTGTTTGACTCGACTAGACTATAATTAACTAGACTGGACTAGACTGAATGAATCAGCTGCTGAAAGTCTGAACAACTTGTTTATGACTTGACTCACCATAACTTCCTTATTACTTGACTCACCATAAATTGACTTGACTGAACTTGACTTGACTTGACTTACACACATTATAATTTAAATATGAAACACATTTTAGGTAAAGAAAACATAACGCTCAATATAGAAATAAAATACTGATCATTATTTTACTTAAGAAGGAGTTATTAAAGATACACGTTTGTCCCTATACATTTTCAAATTGCCTAGATCTCAATTTGTCGAATCCAGACGTTGGCATACTTTATGCTATAATTTCACAGATAGTCGCCCGATGTGGTCAAATGAGGCAGGGCTTTAACGTAAGTTTCTTCAAAAAAGATTTTCGTCGCATGTCGCGGAACTTTTTTTCCTTCAAGGTCTCACTAAACAGTTATTTCCCTTGCCAGTCACGGTAGGAACTTTTTGGAGCTTATGAAAAAAGATCTGTGTTATTCGGTTCTTGTTTATTTCTTAAAATGTGCAAATATTTTCTCTTTTTTTGTTGCAGGTGACAAGAATGGTACAAGTTCATGATTTCATACAGGTTAGGATATGCCATATTGTTTCTGAGCCCAGATCTGAGAATCTAATACTGGGTAGTGCTACATTTGAAAATGTCAGTGAAATGGACAAATGCAATTCAAACTATTGATATTAAAAAAAAAGAAAATTGGTCAACCCCGTGTTTTTTGCTGAATATTTCGCGCAAAAGAAAATTCATGAAGTTCTACAGTGGTCCAGAGGGGTCCTGCTACATATGCAGAGCTATGTACAATTAACTGTGTTGTGAGACGTCAAATGCCTTAGATATATCAGCAAAGACAATACAGGTTAATTGTTTTGCATCAAGTGTTTGGCATATTTGATTATAAATATCTAATAGTTGGTAGACTGTGTGATTACCCGGTTGGAAACCGAATTGGATAGCAAAAAGTAAATTATTAAAGACTAAGAAGTTAAAAACATGTTTAAAAATAATTTTGTCTAAAATTTTGCAACCAACGCAACTAAGTAACGAAATCGGTCTATAGTTACTTGGGGAATTAACGGCTCCCGCTTTAAATAATGGCATAACAATAGCACTTTTCCATAAGTCGGGATCGTTTAAGCAATCAGCTTTTTCTTTATCAGAAAATGAGTAAATCACTTCACCAGTAATGTTGTAACAAGTGGTAGAATAATTTTTGTTTGACTTTATAAAATGTTTTAAGATTTTCCAGTATTTGCGTTGATCTGTGACATTTGCATTGTATATTAGATCTTCCAAATGGCTAAAGAAATGTTTCTTTGCATGCTTTTTTAAATTATTTACTTTGTTTCTTAATGAAAAGCCTCCAATTCTCGAATGTATTGGTACTGATAGCTTTTTGTTTTTGGCGGTCTCGTTTTCGCATGACATGTCTTAGTTCGGAATCATACCATGGTTTATCACTAGTTCTAATCGTAACACGTTTTGATGAAATACATAACTTAACTAAATCTATAAACGTGCTTGTAAAACGTTTGCACGCCACGTCAACAGAATCTTCGTTTAAAAAACTCCAGTCACGAGTTAACAAGAGCGCAATAAGTTTCTCAAAATCAGCCTTTTGTATAGCCAAAACGTCTTTTATACGAACATTTGGTATTATATGTTAATGGAATGACAACGTAAGTACCAAAATGGAAGCTTACATCGGAAGGGATTTCTATTACTCCGGAATCAATAAAATCGAATGAATTTGGTATAACAATAGGATCTAACAGGGTTGCCGACCGGTCAGTAACCCGCGTAGGTTCATTTATAATATTAATGAGGTTATTAATAAACATTATATCTTTGAGACAATGACTCTTAGGTTTTACCTGATCTTCATTTATATCTCCAACCATAACAATAGCATTACACACATCAAGAGCTTTTTCAATGCATATATTTAGGTCTGTCCAGAAACCACTGGGCGCAATAGGTTGTCTATAAATAGTACTTAGGATAAACGATTGTTGCTGCATTAAAACTCTAGACTCCTCATTTTTCATCCGATTTTTATCAATTTGAAACTTGTTTCCGCTCCTATAGAGAATTGAATATTTGTTTTTCTTTTCGATTTTACCAAATATGTGTCTTAAATTGTTTAAATGAGATAAACAACATTAAAAAATCATGGACAATACTGCCTTAAACCAGTTGAGCGATATAATTCCTTGTTGGCCTTGATTTTCCAGAATGTTGTGTATGGTTCTGGTCGAAACGTGTCCTGGTATGATATAGTGTACATGTTATGATTGGCTAATTATTTGTGATGTCTACCTGTCAACGCTTGCTCTGCTTTTTTCTATCCGAATGACAGGTGTTCTTGGTCAGTAATGTGGGTGTGGATATTAATTTGATTTGCCGTATTTTTTGCTAGTCTAAAGATAATTGAAGTAGTACAAAAACAGAACATTATGAGATTTTATAATATGCATGTGAGAGTCAATGCACAGTTGTGTGGCATGGAGATAATGAAAGTTAAGTAGTGTGCTAAGTATGCTAAGTATAAAATAGAGACAGATTGTCACATACGTCGTCTTGCACTAGGTAGCGTGCGTCAATATGTCATTGTTTTTAGTTGTAATCAAATATTGAAATATATTGATTTGAAGGATATATAGAAACCCGTGGATAAATAGATAATCTCAACTCCATTCGTTGGTCTTAGCTGTTAAATTCACAGATTTCAAGGTAGTGTTGGAAAGATATTTTCTCTGCAGTTTTCTTGGACGTTTAGGGGAGAGTTCGCATGTGCCAACATTTAAACAGTATAACGATGTTACACCGTGTTGTTATTACGATATTCGTCTTTGTGCACGTGTCACAAGCTCAAAGCACGATAGACGGAAATAATGGTGGCGGTCGGTTGCAACAACGGCCAGTTCAACGAGAAACGGATCCCTCACAGGTGAATGTGGTTCTATTAAGACCGACACGGCAAGACACAGGGCGATTTCCAGCCCAACAAAATACGGGGCGCCTTCCAGTCCAGCAAAATACATGGCGATTTCAAACCCGGCAAAGAACTAATAATAATATACCACAGCAAAATATTTGGCGACGTCAGGGACGGCGAACTACAGGGCGACTTCAACCAAACACTAGGCGACAAACGATACGAGTAAATCAGGTAACTTATAATCTGAGCCTTCTCGAGTTATTATTATTCACACTTTCAAATTTTTCACAGCGTGTATAATGTGTATATGTGTGTAAGGTTGCTTTTAACCATCGTTCAATCATGTCACGACGGAGTCTGCTTGTAGCAGTAAGGTCAATTCTCAACTTTATAGTACTGCCAGACTAGAATATCACGCAGTGGACACATGACATGATACGTATGACCCAGCTGGGGATTGGTCCCTCAACCCCAACCCCTTCCATTTCCCGCATGTGAGGCGGAGTGCGTGGTCCAGTGGTAGAGCGCAGAACTCCAGATCGAGAGGTCGTGGGTTCGATCCTCGCCGCGGCCACGTTATTTATCCTTGAGCAAGATAATTAATCCACATTGCTTAGTACTGGTTCTACCCAGGAAGCCATCGAGAGTGATTAGTCTAAATTGCAATATCTTGTTTCGCAATCGATGTAAAATAAATATGTTTAAACTAAATGCGAGGCGGACGCTCTTCACCGCCGCGGTACTTTTTAACAGAACTCACCCAAATAGACACCATGAACACAGAGTATATGAACATGATAGCATGATAGCAACAAATGCAAACACTAAAACAATACATGTTAAACCAAAACAAATCACTAGATTCTGTTTTTAAGAAAGTCAGTATTCTGGAGCACACAAACCACGATTCATGTAGAATCCAATGGCTTGATCTTACGTCGTGGCCATGTAATTTATAAAAGAGAAGATGCGACAGAGCAACACATGGATAGTATTTTTGTCTTCGTGGTCAAAAATAAAGTATCATTCCCATGTTTTATAGTATTTCTGTAAACAATACCAGTTAACATCTGATCATGATTGTTCCTCTCAGTTAGTGATGTTTGCCTCAGACCGAACGATTGCTGGCGTTTTAAAGTCAGTAAAGTCAGACATATGACTGGGCGATTCCAGCATCTATAGGAGGTCGGAGGCTTAAGATAGCGGTCGGTTGTATTTCACTAGTTGATCCACGGAGAATGGTCTTCCACAATTCTTGCAATGATTTGTCTTTTAAAGTATGGCAAATTCGGCCGTTCGCCTTTTCATTTTTATATATTACCTAACCATCGGATTTTTTTGATTTTTTTTATAAACAACCAACTGTTTTTTAATAATTTGCGAATTCTGTATAGTTAGGAGACGTGCGTCGACATTCAGTATAACCGCCCTAATCAGGGCGTGGGTAAGGGGTGAAATGAGTGAAATTTAATTTACGCTGCACGTGCAATGGATTAAACTCATCGAACAGTTTACGGTGTTTTGTTAACATGCGCGGAGGTCTCATTTGTTCTATGGAAATCAATTAAAATTATCTTAGAATGCCTTAAACGGAAATAATTCTGGAAACATACTTCCAAGAAGCGACCTTAGGAAATGTACCGAATGTTTTATTACGCGCTTCTCTGATGATTGTTATGAACTACACCCTTCTCTGATGATTGTTATGAACAACGATTGTTATGATGTATAAACAACCTTCGTTGTTGAATTACTGTAAATTCCAAAGGTTCCATTTCTGCATATGTTTAATTTCTTTATGATGTTTGGTCAATGCTAAAGTATACACTGTTGCATTTATCATAATATAGTTTATGCGAATGTAGAATCCACGACATGAATTTCATACAGTCTACTTTGTATTTGAGATCTGTTTAACACATGTTCACGCAACAACTCCCCTATTTAAAAAAATGACATTTTAGGTTTTTCTCAAACTTCCCGCTAGTGTTAAGAAATATTAATAAATAAAATGAAACGACATATAAAAAAGAAATTCTCCTAAACTTAAAATTACCTCACTCATTAATATTGATATGCAGCTATATCATGTAGAACATTATGTTTACGATAAAAAATAACATTGAAAAGGTGTACACTGTTTGAAAAATATATGTTAGAGAGAGCTATTTCCTTTTACGGAAACCGTTATTTACTTTCATTATACATGTAGCAGCAAGGAAACGGTCGCATTACACGTATTGGTTTAGTTTTCATTGGTCAGCCAGTATCTTCCTTAATTCGGAATCACTAATTGATGAAACAATAACACTTCAGGCACTCGTGTGAACTATTTCGTCTAAACCTAAACTAGTGTTAGTGTTTGTTTGATTTTTAACGTCATTTTCAACACATGTCAGGTTATATATGTCGGTCGATTTCTTTTGTGGGTGGAGGCAGACCACACACTTTTCCTGGGTAGAACCAGTACTGTACACCTCCCGCCATCCGTAAGAATCGACACTTCCTCACTTACAAAGTCGAGCTCCCTGTGAGATTCGAACCCGCATCGGTGAGAGGCGAGAATATTTACAACGCAACGTCGTTAACCACTCGGCCACGGAGACGCTTAATAACAACAATAAAAAAGCAATTGTAGAGGGTCACAAGTTGACTAATGTATGTACACTGTATGGTACACAATATGTTTACCTCAGGTGAAGCAAGTGTCACTTGATGAGAAGTCTTGATAAATAAGGATATAAAAATGAATATATAATACCAAATAAAACACGTAATATAACAATAAGAACATACTTCATTAAATTCATTAGCACATACTATACGGAAACTTCATTCAGTGTGTAATAAATGACGTAACGCGACAATGTTCAATAATCATATATGAACGTTGTTATGCATATATATATTATATATAGTGGTGTCATAATTAGAATTAGCATATATACGTCTGCTGTTATACAACATACGAATATACATTATAGGTAGTAGTGTTTTTTTTTATTATTATGTATTTACGACGCATGTCAGCTATTCGTGACATCCGCGGTTGCACAAATGTCCGGCAGATCTACAATGACAGCTTGATTGGGTTTAATTATCAATATTGCATGAATTAGGAGGATACAGTAATGAAATAACCGTATTTCTTTTTTTATGTGTATGTCGTGTCCGTTAGGCCAAAACGATGTGTGTGTTTCCGCTAACCAAACCAACATATTATTATATTAACCTATTATTATATTCGTCTACCCTTTTGTTTATTAACCCTTTCGCCGTCAAATTGCAAATGTCGTCTGCTAAAAATCGAATTCAAACCTTCCGAATATATTTTATACATAAAGTGTTTTGGAAAACATTTTTACTGAGTGGCGAACAGTGAAAACCCTGACCAGCATACACATAGCGTGCATGTTTATCTGGGTCTACACCCACATTCCAACTCCCAACCCACCCACAAATGTGCACCTTATATGTGTTTTCAATATGCCTCTTTATCCGAGCATTAATAAAGTCAGTCACTTATTTATATATGCCACATAATGTTTCTACCTAATATAGTTCATATTGCTTCTGACTTCTGATTGCACACTAATCGGAACAGAAAAGATCGAGTAATGAGATGTTGCCTTCATTTGCATAAGTATTACACTAGTGTATGTTTATGTCATTACTTTATTACACTCCCACAGCGCAAGTTATGTGATAAATACATACTTTTATATATACTCGGTAAAAAAAGTTTTGGACAAGGGTATATCAAGTCATATAAAAAATAAAACTAATGGACAGAATTTAAGTATCTTTTTTCAGTAACCAAGGTCTACCCTACCCGGTTAATTTGGTACCAGAAACATTAAATTCCAAACAAGATTTGATTTTAAAAACATCTCGCGAACACACAAAGGGTCTGTAAAAAATGTTGCAAAGTCCATACAAAGTAACAGTTACGGACACATTCGAGTAATCAATAAAAAGATTATTATTTTTTCGCAAACATTCATTGTAAACGATAATTATTGTTAATTGTTGATCTATTGTGAATTATCAACTGAGATAATAAGGGTTATAGTCGAATGTCATGGTTCAGCGATCATTGTACGGGTTGGAACACTGCCATGGTCCAAAACTTTTTTTACAGAGTATAGTTTATTTGTTTCCACTGAATAAATAGAGGATATTTGTTGTTTTGAAAAACAGGTTTTATTTTATCGATAAGTAAGCAAACTTTATATTTTCACGAATGCGAGACGGAATAAAATGTGTTATTCACATCAAAACAACAAAATGTTCTTTTTATTGTATGCCTTAAAATCAAAGTTTTTCGGTGACGTCATAGGTTCAGTATGATGAAGATGCTGTTTTTAACTAGCCATAACTTGATACTTGACCGATTTCAATAAACTGCAACTCATTTTCTTAATGAGTTCTATCCTAGATCTTGTGGTGGGTACCTAGAGCTACGATGCGATCTTTTTTATAGAATAGGTACGTATTAGTGTTTGTGGTATTTAAGGTTTGTTCTACTATGATTGAAATACGGTGATTGTTTATGCAGGCATTGCGTGATGTCTTCAGAAACTTCACCGGAAAAGTACGTATTGGGGTCGATACGGGGTCCTACCTATTATTCAAGGCATGGGAATCATGGCTCTATGGTAGGTGCATAATACCAGAAGAGACATGCCTCTCGTGTCTAGTTCTGTGCAAGCTTATGATATAACTTCCATACTAACTTGCTGAAACAAATATCGTCTATAATAATATATATCTACTGTAGTCTGGTTTTGTTGTTGTTGTTTGTTTTTTTTCACAATGAAAAAAATGCAGTCTGGAAGGGAAAATCAATCTCTATATTTCACAGTATGAAAATAACACTTTTATATATAACTGCTAATCTGCAGTATTCAATTGCTTACCATAAAATAAAGCATCTTATGTCCATAGTCATTATCATTTATTTGTATCAGAGAATTTGCAAATAAAACAATCTTGTACCATTTCAGCAGCCAACTAGACAAATGTCTGACAGACAAATGGTCGTTCAACCCTTAAGACTATTACGAAATCGACAGCCCAGTGGGCAAGGATCAATGCAGATGCGGGTTGGTACTGTTGGTAATCGGCGTACAGTGCCACGCGGACAGGGCCTTCGTTCAGCTGTTCCCGGTTGTACTCCTCCAGAAGTCCTTAGGTGCAGACCATGGCCGGCTAACCGAGATCCACGAAATGCACACACTTGTTATAACGGTAACTGTAGAGATGGATCGTGTGTCACAAACTGCTTCTGTGCATGCCTTGAGCAAACTCCAAGGGGAAGCCAAAACTCTGCTCAAAGGCGTATAAATGTGTCCAGACAAAGGACTCGACCGGTAGGGACCAGAGCAAATACTCAAATGGTGCGTGGAATGGATAACTTCCAGCCTGGTCCTCTTCAGTTTGGAATAAGCGACTCTGTGCTGGCGTCTCTGCTGTCTGAACCGACATTGTCCAGTCTTGTTGGACCACAAGGACTAAATTCAATTTTAAACGGAGAACCGCCGGCTTTGTTGTCTTTCTCACCCGGAAATGGTTCCTCTTCCGGTTTAAATAGACGGGTATTGAATTCTGGACTTAGTAGATCTGGACAAGGTCAGACAAGGCAGTTTGGTAATAATTTAGGCGGAATGGGCATTCCGATACCAATGAATGCCATCTCTGGCAATGATGCAATATTGAACAATTTAATAGCGACAGAATTAGACATTCAAGGTGGCGTCCCGGTAAGAAGTGGTAAGCATTGATTAGGGTTTTCTTACCGCTTTTATTTTAGGTTCTGATTACCGTCTTTATATGCATTAACAGAGATGTATTATTTCGAACGTAATATGATTGGCTAATACGCCGATCGGCAGGGTGCATCTTCAACATAAAGAATCGTTTTTTAAATTGAGTTTTACTTTTGTTTCGTTTCACTATTTCTAATGAGAAAATAAGGTACATGTTTTAAGTACTCTTTATTCTGATTCCAAAAGCCAAATTAGATTTCACAATACATAGTAGATTGTTAAATAAAATCAAAATATGGCTGTTCTTTCTAAAATTTGTTTTACAATTTCTGGTTGTTTCCATAGCGATGAACTCAGTAGACCGCATCATACCCTCCGCATCCATGAATGGCCGAGTTATCGTGCAGCAAAGCCCAGTACCAGGTACGGATATTATTTAGTTAACATTCCATTCCAAAACACATTTTTTTAATATAAATGCTGTAAACATTACATAATGGATGAAACGTTAGATCGGCATAATCGAAAGAGATTTTATGGAACTTCAGGGCATCCCGTTTTCATTTGTTGACATCTATACTGTTCATGGTTCAATGTACGTGGTTGACGCAGCAGTATTTGCTGTTCATAATATGTTAGTCCACGCTGTTAAGCAACATTATACAATGTTCATATTCCATTATCAACATTTCTTAAACAACATTATACACTGTTCATATTCCATCATCAACATTTCTTAAACAACATTATACACTGTTCATATTCCATTATCAACATTTCTTAAACAACATTATACAATGTTCATATTCCATTATCAACATTTCTTAAACAACATTATACACTGTTCATATTCCATTATCAACATTTCTTAAACAACATTATACACTGTTCATATTCCATTACCAATATTTCTTAAACAACATTATACACTGTTCATATTCCATTATCAACATTTCTTAAACAACATTATACACTGTTCGTATTCCATTATCAACATTACTTTTAAACAACATTATACACTGTTCATATTCCATTATCAACATTTCTTAAACAACATTATACACTGTTCGTATTCCATTATCAACATTTCTTAAACAACATTATACACTGTTCGTATTCCATTATCAACATTTCTTAAACAACATTATACACTGTTCGTATTCCATTATCAACATTTCTTAAACAACATTATACACTGTTCATATTCCATTATCAACATTTCTTAAATAACATTATACACGGTTCATAATATTCCATTATCAACATTTCTTAAACAACATTATACACTGTTCGTATTCCATTATCAACATGTCTTAAACAACATTATACACTGTTCGTATTCCATTATCAACATTTCTTAAACAACATTATACACTGTTCATATTCCATTATCAACCTTTCTTAAACAACATTATACACTGTTCATATTCCATTATCAACATTTCTTAAACAACATTATACACTGTTCGTATTCCATTATCAACATTTCTTAAACAACATTATACACTGTTCGTATTCCATTATCAACATTTCTTAAACGTTCGTATTCCATTATCAACATTTCTTAAACAACATTATACACTGTTCGTATTCCATTATCAACATTTCTTAAACAACATTATACACTGTTCGTATTCCATTATCAACATTTCTTAAACAACATTATACACTGTTCGTATTCCATTATCAACATTTTTTAAACAACATTATACACTGTTCGTATTCCATTATCAACATTTCTTAAACAACATTATACACTGTTCGTATTCCATTATCAACATACACTGTTCGTATTCCATTATCAACATTTCTTAAACAAACATTTCTTAAACAACATTATACACTGTTCGTATTCCATTATCAACATTTCTTAAACAACATTATACACTGTTCGTATTCCATTATCAACATTTCTTAAACAACATTATACACTGTTCATATTCCATTATCAACATTTCTTAAGCAACATTAAACAATGTTCATATTCCATTATCCTCTTATGATTTGGTTAAGAGCCAAGGTATACCAGATCAAATTGCCCGCCGGCAACAGGTAATACGACCACCTACTGTAGAAACTCCCGATCCAACAGTATTGTCTATGAATTCTACTGTATCCCGTTTTATCAGAGCGCACACCCTGGTTTTATTTTCAATATTTGATCATCCGCGGAAACAGATGACACATTTACAAATTCGTCCATTCAACGGTTTTTGTTTTGAAAATTAAAATTGAACTTGCAATATATTATCAGTCATACCGTTTAAGAAATATGTCAGAATGCTTCTTTGATTCGATGTAAGCTCATGTAACCACACTGTTCTATTGCCATTATTCGCTGTTCATATAATGGTGTTTCAACAGCGTATAATGCAACACGAACACCGTACTAATGGCTTATGAACAGAGTATATAAGGGTGTGTCAACCACGTAAATGAAATATAAATTGTCGCCTGATGATGATGATGCGATTGTTTTTGAACACATAACTTCCGTTTTCAGCCGTGTCTAACACCCAATTTATATTATATATGTTGTATGAACACACGTGTAATACAACCTGGAGCGATTTTGATTGTTGGCGTATGATTGCATTGTATGTGTAACACAACGCAAATTGACACAGTGAACTTTAACCTTTGATTATAGCTGGTAACGTTTACATCAGCTTCTTGTTATCTTAAATTCTACTCCACCAGTCCTCATAAAACATGTTATTCCACACCTCTGTAAATCTAACCAATATGTCTGTCTTTTTAACCATGTGACAATCCCATAGCCCCACCGTTTTACAAAACAGTGCAAAAACTCTATATTAGTATCATACCTGGAATCTAGAGTCATATAGTCTAAAACCCAAATTCAGTAGATGTGGAGTCATATGAATACATATTCAGTATGTGTACTTTACACAGAAACTCTAACAGTTATAAAAATGAGTCATTACTGGATTAGATAGAAACTGTAACTGTTTTGGTTATTTACATGTGTTTTACATAGTGAATAAGTATTGAGATTCAATTGGAGTCGTATCCAGCTAACCAAGTTACTGTAATATAACCTCACAGGCCTGTAGCCAGCCCTTAAATGTAACCGAGGCAACTCCTTTCCTTTCGGAATCTGAGGACATGTACCCCGGGAAACTGTTGATTTGAATATTTTCTACATGTGATTTCCTTCATTTAAGTGCATTCCCTGGACAGATTAACAAATATATTCAAGTCTATTTTATTTTAGTGATTTTACTTGATATTCCATTAGAATGCCTACTTCAATGTTTGGTACCCACACTTCTACCTCGGTGTGCCTCAGGGTAACTACGGGCCTGCCTCATAGTAAACGTGTTTGTACTGGGATTAAACAAACACATATAGGGTGGAGACAAAAGGCCATAGGTAGAGCTAACCGTGAACTTCAATTTGTGATAAGTGTGTCTAAACATTCTGTAGAAACCGGATGTAACGTCAAAGAAGGGGCTGTTTCGCGATTAAATGTGAGTTTTTATAATATTTCAGGTCGACAAGGATCTCTTGGTAGTCCACGAGGCGTTATGACACCATCCGATGTGTCGATGTTGCATACAGGTATGAATGGTCGGTCACTGCAAGACGGCTCCCTTATGGCGACCATGATGCAGAGTATAGGTGGCGCTGTTGACTCCGTGTCTGCTGCCAATTCCAGAGCTAATAATAGACTTCCGTCTTCAGCGGCACCAAGACGTTCAACATCTGGTCTTAGTTCGTCGGCTGTATCTACACTAACGAGGGATTTGAGAACAGAGCCAACCGCCAATTTTTCTAGTTCAGTTCGGCCAAATAAAATATCCGGTCAAAATATTCAGTCGTTTCTGTCGGGTACAGTAAAAGCCACAGATGTACAGATGAGAGGCGCCACGACAGAGGAGTGCTCCACACGGAGAGGGGAGCTGTGGTGTGATCCCGTAGCCCCATGGGATGTCACTCCAGGTCTCACACAGTGGTGTTTACGTAACTGCCGTTCTAATAACTGTGACACGAGTATATGCAAGTGTTTGTGTATTGATGTGACGGATTTCAACAGGAGGTATAGTCAGCTACCGGCACAGTAGTTCATGGTAATAGGGGACTAAGGTGGTGACACTGTAAATGGATTTAGCTATGTGGGATTACATTTTTCGTGCCGATTGTCTATGTTTCAAATGGCGGAAAATCTCGCGATAAAAGCAAAAGGAATTTGAATTTCTTTATTGTCTTCGCTACGAAGTTTATGTCCAATGCCTCAGCATGTGTATTTTAAATTGTTTGAAACAAAAATAAGACCAATGCTAGGGTGCAGAGATATGGGGACTGGATTATATAGAATCAATTGAACGAGTGCATATTTATCCATGCAGACGATTTATGTCAGATTCACTAAAAGCATGTAATGCTGTAGTTGTAGGTGATTGTGAAAGGTATCCTATGTATATAACAGCGCACAAAAAGATCATTGGGTTACAAAGCTGAAAATGAATCTATATTCAAACGGTTTTGGATATATTTGGGAGAGGCAAAGCGTGGAAAATGAACAGTTGTTTATAAGCCGATATGAAAAAAGATCAATACTTACAAAAGTGGTTTCAGATGGTACAAGGCAATAAAAAACTCTTTTATTATAACCATTTAAGAATGATTTTAAATTTGAAAACTATGTAAATGTTCTAACATACATAAAGTTTAGAGCTGCGTACGTGTCTTTATGAACATTGTTTATTTATTGAAAAGGGAAGGCATATGAAATTGCCTAGAGAGCAGCGTATTTGTATATATTGTAAAGATGATATTGAAACCGAATACCATTTTCTTTTGCGATGTTCATTGTATAATGACTTAAGAGTATTGTATTTACAAATGAAATATATTATGAACGACCTAATATACACAAATTTTATTTACTTATGTCTTCGACAACAAGAAATGTCATTGTTCGGCGCCCCTTGAGGGCGCCGGACATACTGTGGTAGTACTTTGACCTTAGGCATGGGGAATCAAAAGGACTGATAGTTGAGTATGTTTGGATTGTAATTAAAAATGTTTAAATGGCATTTAAAGCATGCTATAAAACGCACCAGAATAAGATATAAAACACAAGAGATAAAACCGCTTAGCGATTTCTTGAATTTCTGTAAGAAATGATGCACCAATAATTCAAAAATTATACAAAATCATTTCATTAAAACGATGTCTCCCTGTATTTTGACTGAAAACGAGGCTGATTATAAAATCAAATGGTTAAATGCGTAATACGAATTTTAGAAAAATTTAACGAAATTTATCGATCGTAATATCTGCGTTTCAAATGTTTTCACATTGTTCTCGTTTTTAAATCGTTTTGATTAATTATTATTGGCAAATTACATTAAATGTTGTTAAGAAATGAGAAAATACGATGATATATCGGAAAGTTTTGGCATTTAAATTTCGTTTACGGGAAATCGCTAATTTTGTAATGCTTCATTTTGACTGTCAAATGCAGACAAATGTATTGAAAACGAAAGTAGATTTATGAGCGCAGACTCTTTGCATCAAGTTTTTCTTGTATTAAAATGTAAACATTTTCTATATAGAGTATCATCCAAATAAAGCCTGGGCTGGTCATAGTGGACAGCCATGATGTCTGGCCGGGCTGCTCTTACACAGCCTGGGCAGGTCATAGTGGACAGCCATGATGTCTGGCCGGACTGCTCTTACACAGCCTGGGCAGGTCATAGTGGACGGCCGTGATGTCTGGCCGGGCTGCTCTTACACAGCCTGGGCAGGTCATAGTGGACAGCCGTGATGTCTGGCCGGGCTGCTCTTACACAGTGATGTCTGGCGGGACTGCTCTTACACAGCCTGGGCTGGTCATAGTGGACAGCCATGATGTCTGGCCGGGCTGCTCTTACACAGTGATGTCTGGCGGGACTGATCTTACACAGCCTGGGCAGGTCATAGTGGACGGCCGTGATGTCTGGCCGAGCTGCTCTTACACAGCCAGGGCAGGTCATAGTGGACAGCCATGATGTCTGGCCGGGCTGCTCTTACACAGTGATGTCTGGCGGGACTGCTCTTACACAGTCTGGGCAGGTCATAGTGGACAGCCATGATGTCTGGCCGGGCTGCTCTTACACAGTGATGTCTGGCGGGACTGCTCTTACACAGCCTGGGCAGGTCATAGTGGACAGCCGTGATGTCTGGCCGGGCTGCTCTTACACAGTGATGTCTGGCGGGACTGCTCTTACACAGCCTGGGCTGGTCATAGTGGACAGCCATGATGTCTGGCCGGGCTGCTCTTACACAGTGATGTCTGGCGGGACTGATCTTACACAGCCTGGGCAGGTCATAGTGGACGGCCGTGATGTCTGGCCGAGCTGCTCTTACACAGCCTGGGCAGGTCATAGTGGACAGCCATGATGTCTGGCCGGGCTGCTCTTACACAGTGATGTCTGGCGGGACTGCTCTTACACAGCCTGGGCAGGTCATAGTGGACAGCCATGATGTCTGGCCGGGCTGCTCTTACACAGTGATGTCTGGCGGGACTGCTCTTACACAGCCTGGGCTGGTCATAGTGGACAGCCATGATGTCTGGCCGGACTGCTCTTACACACAGTGATGTCTGGCGGGACTGCTCTTACACAGCCTGGGCAGGTCATAGTGGACGGCCGTGATGTCTGGCCAGACTGCTCTTACACAGCCTGGGCAGGTCATAGTGGACAGTCATGATGTCTGGCCGGGCTGCTCTTACACAGCCTGGGCAGGTCATAGTGGACGGCCGTGATGTCTGGCCGGACTGCTCTTACACAGCCTGGGCAGGTCATAGTGGACGGCCGTGATGTCTGGCCGGGCTGCTCTTACACAGCCTGGGCAGGTCAATGTGGACGGCCGTGATGTCTGGCCGGGCTGCTCTTACACAGCCTGGGCAGGTCATAGTGGACGGCCGTGATGTCTGGCCGGGCTGCTCTTACACAGCCTGGGCAGGTCATAGTAGGCAGCCGTGATGTCTGGCCGGGCCGTTTGGAAAATTGTCTGAATGACCTAGTTAATTCAAAATACATTTAACCAAGTCAACATAGCAACGTTTGTTAATATTATGTCCATGACCACTAAATATACCAAGGTTTAGTACTGATGATAAGATAGTTAAAATAACTGATAAACACGTGTACTGTTATTTAATAACGTATGTTTTAATTCTTCAAAATTTTGGCGCCGAATTGATGCTTTGCATCAAGTTTTTCTTGTTATTAATTTAGCAGTGTTTATATATATTATGCATTTGAGAAAAGAAAACATGTTTTTGATGTCCGTTAACCAAATCTTGTGTTATATTGATTATGTAATATATGTTTATATGTGTATGGGCAGGTGGCCATTATCACTAATAAAGAATTGAATTAAATACTGATCACACGTGCAAGCAGTTGGGTTGCAAGGTGGAATCAGTGTTGGAAAATAAACTGGTCAGTGCTAAATAAATCTAACATACCCACTGTGGTAGTGGAGTTTCCCCGTGAAGGATGCCAAAACTGACTTAAATATTATGCATTTGTGACAGAATTCCGATTCGTATGTAACAGCGTATAGTATGAAATAGCCCCGTCATTGTTCATGACTTTAGTTGTATATAGCAGGAATAAAACACGTATACAAAAGGCCAAATATTATTGAATTGGGCGTGTTGTTTGTTTGTTTGTATTTTTGTGTTTTCAGCTCTCTTGTTACCTTAATGCTTAATACGAAATCACAGTTATGTCGAACTCATTGTTTTAAAGAAGTAACCACTTTGTTCACATACTTGCCTTTAAATATGTTGTTTTTAAATATACGTTATGACAGAGACCTAGCTAGTCCCTTACGTGGTCCGTGTATTAGCTTGCATACCCCATCCAACCTCCTACTCCAAGAAGAGAAAACGGGGTTGGCTGGGGTATGAAATAAAACCTTAATTTCGGCTTAAAATGTTGGCTTATTGTAAAATTAAAAAAAAGAATAGGTAATATAACACAGGTTGTCGCATTTTTTCAGTAAACAATTGTTTTAAATGTGTTTTATTGTCGAAATATCCGTTATAAAATCCTGCTAATATAAGCTTTCCCGTCGCTTAATGGAATTAAGGCGGGATCACGTAATGATATCAATCAGGATTTAGTTGCCGGGCAATAAAGCATTGTCACACGGGTGAAATAAAAGGCTAACAAATTCACGGAAAACAACGTAAATATCCGGGGAAAAATCGATTTGGGTTCGTATCACCTCGACTCTCTTACCTGAACGATACGGAAAGGAAGGATTACTTACGATTGTATACGATTTGTCACGAGTATGATTTCTCCACAACGTTTCATTTGTTGCTTCCATCCAGTTTTCACGCCAGATGACTGGCTATAGAATCATTGTCCATGGTTGAAATGACCACTTATGATATTCATTTTTTTGATTAGACAATTTCAAATTCAATGGCATTCATTTAAAATGAAGTTTCGAAAATCGATAGTGCGTACCAATGAACACATCAGAATGGACTAGAGATCTTTTAATGAAATTATTATTTTTGCTCTCTCTCAGTCAGTGTAAGCTGACGTTGACAGTTCAACAAAGTCATTGCTGAAATATATGATAAATAGAATAAAAACGTGTAGTTTCATATCCACCCTATATCAGGCCTGAGGTCATATCAGCCTTCGAGCTATGAAAATACCCACTTATTATTCTTTGTTTTTAGCCCCGTGTGGTTCCCGGGGGCCCCGTTTGGTCACGGGGCAAAGAATAGGGCCACTGCCAATCCCTTTGTAGGGGTAGGCAGAGGGGTAGAATCCGCCCAAACTCATGTTCATTTTATCATTTTTTGTTCAAGTTCATTAAAGGTCTGAAGTTCAGTCCGTCTTAAAATGTCTCCCAATTGGTAAAGCAACTGGTCCAGATGAAGTTAGCAACCGTATCTTTCGGGAACTTTCCAGTGAGCTATCAATTCCTCTTTGTAATTTGTTTAATAAATCTCTAGCTGATGGAAAAGTCCCGAATATTTGGAAGGAAGCTTTTGTGTGTGCCGCTTTCAAGAACGGTGACCCATCATCTGTTAATAACTACCGTCCTATCTCTCTTTTAAGTAACATTAACACAATTTTGGAAAGATTAGTCTTTAAACATGTATTTAATTTTCTTCGCGTCAATAGCTTTCTATCGGCTCTGCAGTCTGGCTTCATGCCGGGCGATTCGACCGTAAATCAACTTACTTATCTTTATAATACTTTCTGTAAAGCATTGGATGTTGGTAAAGAAGTAAGAGTTATCTTCTTTGATATAAGCAAAGCTTTCGATCGCGTGTGGCACAAAGCTCTTTTAGCGAAATTTAAATCTGCTGGTATGTCGGATGGACTTATAAACTGGTTTTTCAATTATCTCGAAAATAGACGCCAATGCGTTATAGTTCCTGGTGCTAAATCAGAGTAGATTCCTATAAACGTAGGGGGTACCACAAGGCTCTATCTTAGGGCCTCTTCTATTTTTAATATATATCAATGACATTGTTACGGATATAGATTCCAACATTCGTCTGTTCGCTGATGACACAAGTCTATATATTATTGTTGACCACGTAAATACCGCAGCCGATATCCTAAATTCCGATATAGTAAAAATAACTGACTGGGCGAATAAATGGCTTGTCACTTTTAACCCTACAAAGATTGAATCTTTATTGATATCGCGTAAAAGAAACAAACCTATACATCCACCTTTAAATATGCTTAATCAACAAATACCAGAAGTTACAACTCATAAACATCTGGGCGTGAAGCTCTCAAATGACTGCAGTTGGCATTCCCACATCGAATATATGAGCTAAAGCATGGACCAGAATAAATATAATGAGAAAACTTAAATTCCAGCTGGATCGTAAATCCTTAGAAATAATATATATTAGTTTTATAAGGCCCCTGTTAGAATATGCGGATGTTATCTGGGATAACTGCACACTTTATGAAAAACTGGAACTAGATAAAATCCAAAATGAAGCAGCTAGAATTGTAACAGGAGCTACCAAACTTGTATCCTTAAATAATTTGCACACGGAAGTAGGCTGGGAAACGATTGACGCTTGAGGGCGTAAACGTAAGCTTGTTCTATTTTATAAAATGAATCATAACTTGGCACCACCGTACCTTACTACATTAGTTCCTCCACTAGTAGGAGAAGAGTCTCGATACAGCTTACTAAATGCAAATAATCTTCAACAGGGTGACTATACCACATGACCTATGACGTCATTATTGCTAATTCGTGAAGAATAAAATTGTAAACAATCGCCCACATCGAAAGCTTCAGAGTGCTATAAGATTTGTATTTCTTAACCATTTTCTACCAAAGAAAGCGCATTCGAAGGCAAAAAATGTACTCTACCCTCGACTGATATTATTTTTTTGTGAAAGTTGGTACTTTTGGTAAACACTTTGGAAAACTTCTGAAAACGCACCAGAACAAATTGCTAATCCGTGAAGCGTACTTTAATTTTGCGCATATTATGAACAAAATCCATGCATATAACCCCGTTTTTATCACGAAAACTTCCACAATATTATTTCACATCAGGTAAGCGAAAGGGTTTTGTGTCAAAGAACTTGTTCGCAAGAATTAATGCATTTTTAAATTATGCTAATCCGTGAAGTCGATTATTTTATGCTAAACCGTGAAGTCCTTTGTGTGGTCAATTATCTAAAACTTTATAAAACCTATGTTTTATCGTTATTTTGTCCGTCGTCAGACTTCGTCCGTCGTTGTTGTCTTCCGTCGTCATCGTAAACATTTAAACAACATATGTGAAACCACTGGGCGAAATTGCATAAGACTTCACAGGAACGATTTATGGGTGGTTATCTCTCAATGTTATTCAAAATCTGGCAATCAACCAAGAACTCGGGTTGGCATGCCAACAGAAGGAAAATATAGGAAGGTGTGATATAGTCCTGCAGTTTTATATTCCAGAAAAATCCATTATAAACCCTTACTAAACACAGGGCTTTATATATGACGGGGATATGACACGGCAGTACAAACGCTGTATTCAACTGAGAACACTTGTCGTCCAGGTAAGTTTATCGATTATACGCTGCATTTATCGATTTTTACTACGCTTATCGTGGCGGTATGCGAGAGGCCTCTATGTACGGCACACCCATCTACATTGCAAACAGACATTATATATCCTTGTTTTACTGATTTTTTATATATTTTACATTGCCAGAAAGCCAAATAAATAACCTTTCTAATGGTATAATTTTATTCCAAATAACGGTTAAATAAATAGGTAAAATCTCGTGTTGGAAAGGAAATATATCGCATTTCTTTCTTTTCTTAAAGCGTTTACACAGATCACCGTGTGTTCATTGTTTTGGTTACATGTATTGTTTAATGAATATTTACATAAGATGCATGGTTAGAAAGCCAAATAAATAACCTTTCTATTGATTGGTGTTCTTTCAAACAATTTCTTCAAAGGTTAATGAACGTGGAGAATCTCGAGTCGGTAAATAAAAAACAATGCGTTGCCGCAATTAGCAAGCGGTTCTTTTTATCAGCCTAGATAATGTTTGTGACAATAACAATACATTTAAATGATTTATTAAGTGAGCAAAATTAAATTATCTCTTTTAACTTTTATATAAATGCTTGTTAACAACAACTGGTAAAACCCCGACTGCATTGTGTGAGCAATTAAGAATCGTGTGATTAATGTATTATATTGGCATATCGATTGAGTAATTAACAAACACACATGTATCAATAAAAAGAAGTAAGATCGGCAAACATGGTAATGATAATTCGAACAACACATTATTAGTGTGTGTTTGTTTTCTTCCCGGTTTTAAAGAAATATAAAAAGATCGGACAGGTAATGTAGCATTCAAGGAAGACAGTCAACCACAAAACACAGAAACAAACACGCAAACAGACAAACAAGAAGGCAAAAGTATTTATCAATGCAAACGACATCACAAACACAAAAGGGTTGACAATAGGGCTACCGCCTTGGAACGGTCAGTGGCAAAGTAGGCCACTGGGGGGTTTAAACCGGTTCTAGGATGCACCAAACCTCACACTTACCCTACTGTCATCCCATTTAAAGTCGGCTGATTTAGTCTAGCTGCAGTGATTATAAAATGCTCTCATTTCCAAAATAGTTGCTGCAAGACGTAATTGTAAGTATCCTTTTCACGATTTGCGTTTGTTGTTCGTGTTTCTAGCACATTTTAATGGCTTTATTTGGTGTTTTGTTCTCAAACCCGGATGTGTGAAATTGCGATGTAAAAACGATGACCGACGTTCGTGCAATTTCTTTTTTATACGCCTTTCACGCTTTTTGTATATTTGTCGATCTTTGTTTATCGTACAAAACATATGCAATTTGTGTTTGATGTAGTTTTTAAATGGGTTATGATTTTAATCTAAACAATATATATGTATATTTTTAACTTGGTATTTTTAACGTGTTTTTCTCTCTCTCCTGGATAAGCATGTATATTTTATGGAATGTATTTTTTTTCTCTCAGTTAAACCGCACCTGTTGATGATGTTAAACAAAACGGTTAAATAAATAGGTAAAATCTCGAGTTGAAAAGGAAATATATCGCATTTTTTTCTTTTCTTAAAGCGTTTACACACATCACCGTGTGTTTATTGTTAATTACTCAATCGATATGCCAATATAATACATTAATCACACGATTCTTAATTGCTCACACAATGCAGTCGGGGTTTTACCAGTTGTTGTTAACAAGCATTTATAAAAAAGTTAAAAGAGATAATTTAATTTTGCTCACTTAATAAATCATTTAAATGTATTGTTATTGTCACAAACATTATCTAGGCTGAAAAAAAGAACCGCTTGATAGTTGCAGCAACGCTTTTGTTTTTTATTTACCGACTCGAGATTCTCCACGTTCATTAACCTTTGAAGAAATTGTTTGAAAGAACACCAATCAATAGAAAGGTTATTTATTTGACTTTCTAACCATGCATCTTATGTAAATATTCATTAAACAATACATGTAACCAAAACAATGAACACACGGTGATGTGTGTGAACGCTTTAAGAAAAGAAAGAAATCCGATATATTTCCTTTCCAACTCGAGATTTTACCTATTTATTTAACCGTTATTTGGAATAAAATTATACCATTAGAAAGGTTATTTATTTGGCTTTCTGGCAATGTAAAATATATAAAAAATCAGTAAAACAAGGATATATAATGTCTGTTTGCAATGTAGATGGGTGTGCCGTACATCGAGGCCTCTCGCATACCGCCACGATAAGCGTAGTAAAAATCGATAAATGCAGCGTATAATCGATAAACTTACCTGGACGACAAGTGTTCTCAGTTGAATACAGCGTTTGTACTGCCGTGTCATATCCCCGTCATATATAAAGCCCTGTGTTTAGTAAGGGTTTATAATGTATTTTTCTGAAATATAAAACATCAGGACTATATCACACCTTCCTATATTACCCTTCTGTTGGCAAGACAACCCGAGTTCTTGGTTGATTGCCAGATTTTGAATAACATTGAGAGATAACCAACCATAAATCGTTCCTGTGAAGTCTTATGCAATTTCGCCCAGTGGTTTCACATATGTTGTTTAAATGTTTACGATGACGACGGAAGACAACAACGACGGACGAAGTCTGACGACGGACAAAATAACGATAAAACATAGGTTTTATAAAGTTTTAGATAATTGACCACACAAAGGACTTCACGGTTTAGCATAAAATAATCGACTTCACGGATTAGCATAATTTAAAAATGCATTAATTCTTGCGAACAGGTTCTTTGACACAAAACCCTTTCGCTTACCTGATGTGAAATAATATTGTGGAAGTTTTCGTGATAAAAACGGGGATTTTGTTCATAATATGCGCAAAATTAAAGTACGCTTCACGGATTAGCAATTTGTTCTGGTGCATTTTCAGAAGTTTTCCAAAGTGTTTACCAAAAGTACCAACTTTCACAAAAAAATAATATCAGTCGAGGGTAGAGTACATTTTTTGCCTTCGAATGCGCTTTCTTTGGTAGAAAATGGTTAAGAAATACAAATCTTATCGCACTCTGAAGCTTTCGATGTGGGCGAATGTTTACAATATAGTCACCCTGTTCAAACAATTCATTCTCGAACACAAAATTACTCCGATTTACCTTCTGTTGTTCGTGAATGGAATTTACTCCCGCAGGACGCCAGATCCTTAGAATCTGTATACTCTTTCAAACGATATTTTACCCATGAAACACGTCCCCCGAAATATTACTACACAGGTGACAGGAAAGCACAAATCCTATACACACGTCTCAGAACAAACTGTAGTTCATTAAACCATCACTTGTTTATCAAAAATATAACTGACTGTCCTCTGTGTCACTGTGGTAATATCGAGAACACAGAGCATTTTTTCTTCACGTGTCCAACCTATCACATTATTCGCTTAGAACTTATCAACTCTCTTTCAAATATAGGTACTATCTCAACTAATATTCTCCTATGTGGTGAACCCAATCTCAGTTACGAAACAAACGAAGTGATCTTCGAAAATGTGCAAAATGTTATATTAAAAAGCAAACGATTTTAAACTGACATAACTTATCAACATCAGTAAATGAACTCGTTAGATGCTGCTAGTACGGATGATTCGCCCCTACCCAATGTCGACGCCCAGATTTCCCTTACAGCCTTTTTTTTTATATATAATATTAGTATTATTCAATATATAAATTTTATTATTTTTTGTGTGTGCGTTTTTTCTTAGCTTTCAAACGTACTTTTCCTTCTAAATCTTGATAACATTTTCCATTGTATAAGAAATATTTTGTTTCTATTTTCTCTTCTTGAGTAATGTATAATAAGTCTGCCATTCTAGTGTTACATATAAACATGGTAAGGAAAGGAACTTAATAAGCATTACGCTTCGGTTCCAATCCTTTATTTGTTGTTATTGTATATATGCTTAACTTGTAAATACAATGAATAAATATGTTTAAACTAAAGGTCTTCATCATGATCCCTGCATTGTTTCAGGTGCCATCTCGCTCACACCAAAAGAGCAGTGGCAGAAAAACAATAAACGTGGCTCAAGCGTAAATGGAGTTTCTACGATAGAATTTGCAGCAACTCTGCAGTTCAGGGTGAGAAGGTTCTAGGCCCATTTTCCATATTTTATCCCGATGTACATGGAGGATGAGCCTGGCATGTTCATGCCTGTTAGGCGCAATATAACCTTTCATGTGTTGGTGCGCATTAAACCCCAATTCAATTCAATTGTTTAATTTTAACAAGAAAAATAGAACATGTATTTGCCTATTTGTAGGACTGTAGGCCGTCCTCCATAAACATATATTGTATATTATGAGGTTATTTAACATTGTTCTGTACAAGACAGTGATATATTTGGACGAGTACCCAGCTGACACAACCATATTGGACGAGCCGCTAGGCGAGTCCAATATGGTTGTGTCAGCTGGGTACGAGAAGAATGTTAAATGACCTTTTTATTATATTCTTTTAATTTTACCAAACGACCACAAATATTTTCATTAAAGCGCTTTATAGACGAAAGTATATAGGCGTGTAAAGCAGTTATGTGATATTGATGCATTCGGAACATTTTACCGGTTTCCGGACTTTATCGTTGAGTTAACATGGGGATCGTGTACTGTACAATACGGATTTAATAAAAACAAATTATACACAATAGCCTAAATACACACTATGCATCGTGTAATACCCGAGCATATGTTAGTTATTGTGGTATAAATACAATAGAGCATGAGTCTTGCACGTGTACGGACGATAATGCACTCGCTAACGCTCGTGCATACTCGCTAACGCTCGTGCATTATCTCCCCGTACACGTGCAAAACTCATGCTCTATTCTATACTTGTACGCGCGTGCGTCCAATACGGAAATATATTGCACGGTCACATGGTACAAATGCAGACCGCTCATTGCACGAAAGAAATAAGTATATAATAAATTACAATATTGCAATAAGTCTGAAAATACCCTTGAGCAAATCAATCAAATACATATACTTCAAACTTGTTTTCTCTCAATCACAGTTACCGGGACAGTGTGTCACTATTTGTGTATACATATATAACATCTCTATAATATAGTATAAGGTTATTATACTGTTAACTGTACACTATGGATATTTTTTGTACAAATGAATGTTGTGGTAAAAACACGGTATATGGACGAGACACTCACTGTCCATATTTTCTCCGCAACCTTGAGTACAACTAAAACATCCATATTGTACAGTTGGCTGTATAATGACCTTTTTATTAGTCACCTATATTTCTTACAGATGAAAACATGAAGACGATCTAGATTTTTAGTGTTCAGAATGTTGTCCAACCAGTTACATGTATATCCGAGACACTGTGTATAAACGTTGCAGAAAACTAAATACTTGCTATAGGTTACCTGTGTACCTGTCAGTTAATATATAAAGAACTAGACTCAAGATTTTCATTAAATTACTTCATTTCATTGGACGTTCCATCATAAAGCCTTTGAAAGCACAAAAAGCATAAATCTCCGACCTAAACTATATACGCAGTGTAGCACCCCATAATGCTCCCTCCGAATAACGCTCCCCGGGAACGTTATACGTCGGTTGTAGCACCGCATAACGCTCCCTCCGAATAACGCTCCACGGGGAGCTTTATAAGGAGAGGATGTATACTCAATCCGCATGAAGCTCCCCAGCTTGAATAAGAAAGAGTATGATAGTGGAACTTTGGAAACAGCCGAACACGATACATACGAAATATTGCAGTCTCGGTTTGATTGCTCACGCCCTCTAGTCCCGGGTTTGAGCAGAACTCAATATTCATCAAATCAATATTACATAATTTTAACTATCCCGAAGATGGCATGCATGTGGCTGTGGACATGTACATGGAGTTTACTAGCTCCCCCCATGTCGTGCGGCGTATGGTCCCAGTATCTAATAAAATTCTATGCCCCGAAGAGCGAAATAAACATAATGGAATTTAGTTGGGAGACATAAAATATACAGAAATTAGAACAAGAACAAGACATAAATACTTATAAGAACAATACATCAATAATAATAATAATCATAATAATACATAATAATATTTTTAAAATATTTTTATTATATTCATCATCATCGTCACCATCGTCACCATCATCATCTTCTTCTTCTTCTTCTTCTTCTTCTTCTTCTTCTTCCTTCTTCTTCTTCTTCTTCTTCTTCTTCTTCTTCTTCTTCTTCTTCTTCTTCTTCTCTTTTTCAGCTGCTGCTGTTTTGCTTTTGATGATGATGAGGATGATGATGATGACGATAATGATGATGATGATGATGTTTATGATGATGATGATGATAAAGAAGACTGACTGCTACTGCTGCTACTACTTTTGATGATGATGATGATGATGATTATATTTTGCTTGTTTATTACGCCGATGTTGATCATCATCTAGTTAGGGAGCTTTATGCGGAACGTTTGTCGACTAGCTCAAAATCATATGTACATGTCTTCCGCATAAAGCTACAGGGGAACTTTATGCGGAAGAATGGTACGCATAAAGCTGTGGAGCTTTAAGCGGATGTAAGATACGCATAATGCTCCACGGGGAGCGTTATGCGGAGGGAGCTTTATACGGTCTAACAACGCATGTCTCGGTTTATAAACAGTAAGGAATCCGCACTGCATATTGACGTGCACTTTCACTGGCGCTAACATTTTCAAAATCATTTAAAAAACAAACATGTTTTATTCAGTTGATTGATCCTTGCTAAAGGGGATTGTTGTACACATGGTGTATCCTTCCTGAAAATGCATTTTGCATTTTTCAAACTGACCTCTGTGAACATTCTCTTCCTCGTTGAATCGCACACAACAAAAGGCGGGGATTATCTTGGTCTGTATTTAGCAGTGCATGATATTGTTTGTTTTTTAATAAGTGTTTGTAATGCCAATAAAATGTTAAAATCTATGTTTTTGATATAATTTTTTTTATTTTTTTATTAAAGATGCATATGCAATAAAAAAAACGCTCCTTTTAGTTGTGCAATATAAATGCGCGGAAGAACTCGTGCATTTATTCCAATACAAATCTAGACTAATGACCTATAATTATGTATAATCACAGGGGCACTATTTTCAAACACAGTTTATATAAAAGGGCTCTGAAAAACCTGATGAAAACTGAAAGAATTATCAAAAAGCCATGAAAAGTAAAGAATTAATTTGCAAAGAACATAAATGGAGGCGGCCATCTTGGAACGATGACGTCATTGCGCCTCTTTACCATATTGCATATTGCCAAAATACATTTTTAAAGCGAAGACAATCACTGCTTTAAAAGACATTTTGTCAATATGCCATATATGGTAAAAATGGCCATCTCCATTTATGTTTCTTTGCATATTTTCAATAGGTCATATCTCCTTTATTTTTCAGGGCATTTTGATAATTATTTCAGCTTTTTTCAAGTTTTTCAGTGACCTTTAAAATAGTGCATCAATCCCTTTAACAATATATACACGTTAGTACACTCATATTATAAGTAAGTAAGTAAGTAAGTAAATAGTTTATTAAAGTGAAATGTGCATATACAATTCAAATAACAATAACTCATAGTATATGTTATCACCATTACGTTAAGGCCCTCCGCTTTCGATTGGTAAATAGCTAGGGTGTACCAGATCACATTACCCACCGGCAACAAGTAACAAGGAAACTGACGTATTGATAAGGCCTAGTGCAGTGCGTGGTTCAGTGGTAGAGCGTTGGACTCCAGATCGAGAGGTCGTGGGTTCGATCCTCGCCGTGTCCGTGCTATATATCATTGAGTAATATAATTAATCCACATTGGTTCTACCCAGAAAAACCATCGCGAGTGATTGATATAAGTTGCAAGATCTTGTTTCGCAATCGATTTAAAAGAAATATGTTTCAAACAAATGATAGTAAAACAATCAAACAAGATCAGAGTAAACCCTGATTTTATTTATTGCCAATAAAAAACATTCTGGAAATTTGTCGTCAAATCGAAATCAATCAAATGCAATACCTAATACAATGTATAATGAACCATTAGCTAACAGCCAAACGACCAAACAGCTAACGCACCAGTTGACAATACCTTTAATATCTCCATAATAACAATCAATAAATCAAAACAAATTTCATTCTGAACGAGTCAAATATCTGTCAATAACGACTGTAAATTTAAACAAGAGCCCCAAGAGGGCCTGTATCGCTCTACTGGTTATATGTAGAATGTGGTAGAGAACACTACAATGCTATGAGCAACTAGGCTTGGTACTAATCATTCCTGCCAAGTTTCACTGAAATCAAGCCAGGGGTTCAGGAAAACTAGTCCAGATCAAATGTTTGCTTAAGGGCCATAACTCTGTCAAAATATGTTGAACTAGAATATGGCAATGACATGCGCAACTTGCCTTGGTATTGATCATCCCTGCCAAGTTTCAATTAAATCTGGCCAGGGCTTCAGGAGAATTATTCTGTGCAAATTTAGTGTATTAAAATCTTTAAAGGGCCATAACTCTGCCAAAATTCTTTTAACCGGAACATGGATACGATATGCACATCTAGGCTTGATTCTGATCTGATCATCCTTGCCGAGTTTCGTAGAAATTCGGTCAGGGCTTTAGGAGAACTTTTAGGGACAAAATGTGTGTAATAAAACATTTAAAGGGCCATAACTCCGCGAAAATCATTCAATGGAACACAGTGACGATATGTATAACTAGGCTTGGTACTGATCATCCCTGTAAAGTTTCAAGTCATAATCATTAATAGTAACAATCTGGTAAAAGTTATCGTGTTAACGAGGTAAAATATAGAAATGTTAACTAAATCAAGGGCCATAACTCCGATGTTACTCGTCATAACTGGGTTTTCGAACTCGTCTGAGCTTTCATTGATGTAACTAACCTGGTAGAGTTTCAAAAATATCAGATAAAAAATGAAGGCCCTATCGTGAAGGCAAAAATATAGCAATTTTAACTAAATCAAGGACCATAACTCTACTGCTATTAGTCCGAATTGCCTGGTTTTCAAACTCGTCTGAGCTGTTATTGATATCAATAATCTGGTAAAGTTTGAAAAATATTGGATGAAAAATGAAGGCCCTATCATGTTAACGAGGCAAAATATAGCAATTTTAACTAGATCAAAGGCAATACCTCCGTTGTTTAAACTGGCTGGTTTTCAAACCCGCCTGAGCTTTTATTAATGTCAACAATCTGGTAAAGTTTGAAAAAGTCGAATGATAAATGAAGGCCTTATAGTCTTAACGAGGCAAAATATAGCAATTTTAACTAAATCAAGGGTCATAACTATACGGTTACTGGTCCGAACTGGCTGGTTTTTTAACTAGTCTGAGCTTTCATGATATGAACACTCGTGTAAAGTTTGATAAAGATCGGGTGAAAAATGAACGGTCTATCGAGTTAACGATGCAAAATATAGCAACTTTAACTTAATCAAGGGCTATAACTCCGGTATTACTAGTCCAAACTGGCTGGCGAACTAAACTCACCCAAGCTTTCGTTGATATCATCAATTTGGTAAAGTTTAGGATCGGATAAAAAATGAAGGCCCTATCGATTTAACAAGGCAAAATATAGACATTTTAACTAAATCAAGGGCCATAACTGCAGTGTAACTGGTCCAAACTGGCTGATTTGCAAACCCATCCGAGCTTTCATTGATATCAACAATCTGGTAAAGTTTGAAAAAGATCGGTTGAAAAATGATCGTGTTAACGAGGCAAAATATAACATTTATAACTAAATCAAGGGTCATAACTCCGGTATTACTGGTCCAAACTGGCGAGGTTTCATTGATATGAACAATCGTGTAATTTTTGAAAAAGATCAGATGAAGGCTCTAACGGTTAGACGAAGGTTAACGAGGTAAAACATAGCAAATTTAACTAAATCAAGGGCCATAACTTCGAACTGGATGGTTTTCGAACTCGTCCGAGCTTTCATTGATATCAACAACCTGGTAAAGTTTGAAAAAGTTTAGATGAAAAATGAAGGCCCTATCGTGTTACCGATTAAAAAGTTAACGGACGTACGACGAACAACGGACGACGGACGTACGACGGACAACTCGCCCTGCTAAAAAATCCTTAAAATCACCAACGGTACCAGTCGGCATATAATAAGTTCATACATTAAAGGTATTGTTTACTGGTGCGTTTGTTTGGTTCAGTATATATACTGTCCCTGCATAATACTGTTAATCATATTAAATGAGTAACGTTAAACAAAGGGCGGAATGTTAAATGTTGAGTATCATACTGTCAATGTTTGCCGAATTTTAGTGCGGTGCGCGCCGGGTCCATGACGTTGTCCATAATTGACAAGTTCACATACAATGTTGTACTATCATTCCCGTCGAGAGAAAGTATCGATTCTTACGGAAAGTACTGGGAAAGGGTGGTCTCCCTCTACCACAAAAAAAAAATTCGACCGTCATATATGGCCTGAACATATACCAACAATGACGTATTTAACACCATTCAAACAAACTAGAAATCAAAAGTGCAAACGTGAAAACCCGCTAAATCCCGCTTTTCTTTATACTGCGGAGCAGTTTACGAATTGAATTGAATGTTGTTTAACGACTCATCAACACAGTATAGGTTATTTAGAGCCGCCTCAAAGAGAGGGGAAGGATACATAGGAATCCGGGAACCTGCCCTACTCTTATTATCGAATAGATTCCTATGGTTCTTTACCGTGCTCGGAGGATAGACCGATACACGGGACCGCCCGGTTTACGTCCCCATCCGACGGACGAGGCCAAGGTAAAGTGTCTTGCACAAGAACACACCGACGGAACTCAGTGGAGCACTTTACGAGATGTTGCGAATGTCAAAAGAGTATTCAACGGGAGACAATTCGATAAGTTGACACTATTTTATTACAACACAGTTATCGACCGCAACAATTCCTTTCGTTCACATTAATAAGAAGCATTTGTGACTTAATGATACTTTTGTATATTTGGCAATAACAATAATTATTATTGTTACTGCCAAATATACAAAAGTGTTGTGCCACAAGTTCTTCTTCTTCTTCTTCTTCTTCTTCTTCTTCTTCTTCTTCTATTAAGTGTAGGATCTCAAAATAGGGTATTTTCACACTTGGGTAAAATCCATCAACTTACCGTAATATACACTGCTCCTGTACAGGTGACTGAGGTGTGAGAACGGCTAAAAACATCGCTGTAGATTACAGTAGTTGGTGATTTGCCAGTCCCAGTTTGGTCTTTTGTCACCTTGGCTATTCTCTCCTATGTACACCATATACTAAAAACAAACTATGATATGTGTTATTTTCATAAATCGTACAATAAAATAAACGTGAGAATGATAGGTAGCAGCCTGTACAGACCCCCATAGGCAGTTTTACCGGCGCGGTTTTCACGCAATGCCTACATAACTGCAATTCCTTAAATTAAATATCTCACGTGCAAACACACCAAAGAGAAGAAAATCACGTCGATATAATATGGTTTTGTAAGCCACTCTATATATTTCAGTCATTTTGATATTTACATTCGCCACTCTAGTTTGATCTCGTTCCTTATGTGTTTGCGTGTGTGTGCGTGCGTCTGTGCGTGCGTACGTGCATGCGTGCGTGTGTGTTGGGTCGGATTAAGCTAGATGAGCCTAAATACTCTTAAACGTGTACCACACTCATCATCGTATACATATAAACTCCTCAAAATAAAGTGCTATAATTGAACAATTTACTTTGCAGTTTTTAAGTTAAGTTGTATTATTTTACAATTGTTACATTACACACGTATATTAACTGTTTATATGAATATGAAATCCATCATATTAAAGATTGTGTCATTATTACTGTTCTCTTTTGTGGTCCTTAAATAATTTGGAGAGTCACGTACCGTCTTATAGTAAGCCGAATCAAAGTTATCTCCCTTACACATTATTAACGCCGAGTACCGTGGATCTATACATACATACACTGAAACATATTCCTAATTACTCACTTTTGTACAATTTGTTGTATAGACATCGACCAATGCACATCGTACCTGTACACAGGTAACATTATAATTTACAGAAAAAGAAAAAATTGTCTCTTATTATTTTTATAGTATGTATTTATAATAATATCATTTACAGGATTTCGTGATCTTTTTGTTTGGGTACTGGCCCAGAACCGCAGCAACTGCTCCTCTCGATGTAAATGGTGTGGTAATACTCCATCCTCATGTTCTAATAAATGTTTAGGTGTGCTATTTAGCTCCCTTAGTGCTATCCTCAATGCTTATTTTGAATAATATCCAGTCTATGCAGTAGAGACGGAGCAGCACATGAGTACACATGGGATCCATAATCAATTTTAGATCTAATGAGGGTTTTATATAAGACAATCAGTGTTTTTCTATCGGAACCAAAATCTGTTCCTTGCAGCATACGTAATAAGTTTAGGTGTTTTTCACATTTGGCTATAAGATTATAAATATGTGCAGAGAAATTTAAACGACGATCCCAAATGAGGCCTAAAAAGGTAACAGTTTTACAAAATACAATTTTGGTATCCCCTAGATATAGATCTACGGTATCACAAGAGGAATTACGAAATATTATACCAAAAGATTTGTTTGGCGACAACTTAAATCCCCATTTATTTGCCCATTCTCAAATTAAATTTAACCCTTTTTGTTCTTTTTTCTTAAGATAGTTTAAGTTTTTCACAGTAATCCATGTATTGCTGTCGTCAGAGTCTTTAAAAATATCAGGGAGATCATTAATTAACACATTAAAAAGAAGGGGGGAAATAATTGAACCTTGGGGCGTCCCTCTCTCGTGCGTTTCCTCAACTGAAAACGAGTCGCCAACTTTGACTACAATCTTCTTATCCCGAAGGAAAGTCTTGATAAAATAAAAGCAATTTTCTCTTATTCCGAAGTCATATAGTTTAGAAAGGATGCCGATGTTCCAGGTAAGATCAAAAGCTGCCTATAAATAGGATTTGCATTTCCCGGAGACGATTTTTCAATTTTAATCATGACAATTTGTCACCTGTTAATTATATATCTATATTGAATATACATGTATGTATACAAATCACAGACCTAATAACTGTGTACACATGTATATGAAAGTAATCATTCCCAAAATTCCACAGAGGCAAAAGCCTCAGCGTAGTTACGGGCCAGCAATTTAAATAACTATCTAAATCAATAATAATAAATCGCACGAATGAAAGAAAGAAAGAAGAAAGAAAGAAAGAAAGAAAGAAAGAAAGAAAGAAAGAAAAAAGTAAGAAAGAAAAAAGAAAGAAAGAAAAAAGAAAGAAAAAAGTAAGAAAGAAAAACGAAAGAAAGAAAGAAAGAAATGAATGAATGAAGACCATCTAAATAAGTGGGTGTTATATATTTTTGTTTATATTATGTATATGGCTGATATCATGTGAAGACACATTTTATATATGTTGTATGTTTCTTACTGTTAATACATATATATATATATTCAATAAACGATTATGGTTAAAAAAAAATAATAATAATAATAAATCGCTAACCAGGTGATATGAAACAACACGCATGTTATTACAGTATAGATCTTGTATTTGCGTTTGAATTGGAAGATCGACTTGTAAGTAACAAAGTGCCGAGTCTTACGGAAGGTTATAATAGCGTAAATCTTCCATGGTAAAGTTAGAATGTTGACAACCTGTTAAAAACTCAAACCTGATTAGAATTCTGGGTAACTTACTTTATCATACAAATAAACATGTCTGCTATTAAACATCAACAAGGAAAAATGGGGAAGAAACATTTTTTCAGTTGTATACTAACACCGGGTCAAAGGTGAAAGCTATTTTTTACCCCTTGCTATTTCATACCCTGTCTATTTTCACTTCTGAAATTTATATCAAAAACTGTCAAAAACATGATGAGCTCCCTTTTCAAATATCAACAACATGTCCAGAATACAGTTACAGCCAAAAAATAACAGAATATTGCACTAATAAAAGTTTTTAAAGAAAAAAAAAGATTAGCATCTTTAATATAGAACTACTTTCGATGCACCAGAAGAGCACATCCGGCTAATTTAGTGTAATTAAACCGGAAGGCGGAAGGTTATACAGTAACTTTCTACCCAGGAAAAAGATAAGGGGTGAGCGGTTTGCCTCCACCACTAGAAAACGACGTAAAACACTATTCAACTGCAACTGCATTTGAACGTTGTGTATACTGTTGTAGTATTTCGGATACCTAGCATGCCTCATTGAAGTCCGTGAAGTCTATGTTCAAGTCCGTGAAGTCTGTGTTCATGATATGTGCAATGGAAACACTGGTAACGTCTGTGTGTATGATGTTACATTGAGAAAAGGAAATTGTAAAACAACCTTCGTGATGTATTGTTACTGGTAGTGTTACTGGTGTTTCCAAATGAAAGAACACTGGTAACATGTATATATTGAAGAATGCACATGTTTCTGGAAGAATGGTTATCGAGTATATAATATGTAAGCATCATGAATCACCCTCTAGACAGTAAGTATTAACTGCTAGACATACTGTAACTGTGACAAGTGACATATAGAATACAAACAAGAGGCCCAAGAGGGCCTGTATCGCTCTACTGTCTATACGGAATATTTGATGGGGAACACGACAACAACATGCGCAGCTAGGCTTGGTGCTGATCATTCCTGCCAAGTTTCACTAAAATACAGTCAGAGTTCCGGTTAAATTTGTCCGGACAAACCTTTAAAGGACCATAATTCTGTCAAAAATCTTTCTATCGCTTTTCTGCGCTTTCCATTGTGTGTAAATGTCTGAAATAATTGTAAGTGTATGTTTTTTGCGATTTTACAGATAATAAAACATTAACATAGTATAAAATACGTTTATTTAATGAAAAATTCCGCCAAATATAACGACGTTAGACCGATGACGTCACGAAAATAAACAACGTCTAGTTAGAGGCACGTTACGGTAGGCACGTTACGGTGAAATTGGCGCAACAAAAATGAAAACGTGTTGTTGGCTGTGTTTTTTTCTTAAATAAATGGTAACAACTTTGAAGTATGACAAATTCGTTATTAGGATTCTTGAAAGGGAACGTGGGCTCACATTCTCTGCCTGGAAAGTATATTCCCCCTCGCCTAACCGCTCGGGTGAATATAATTTCCAGGCAGGGAATGTGAGCCCATGTCCCCTGTCAAGAATCCTAATAACTAATAATATTACAATATAGCATACAATATAGCTTTTTATTACATAACTGTCATAAATTTACATTGAACTATGAATGACGTAATTTTAGTATCACACATATCATATAACTTGCCGGAACTACTTTCTTAACATATTTGTTAAAAAACACACTGGTTTAAAGTTAAAATATTTTTTAATTTCTTCTTTTACATAAAGTTATATAATAAACAGTATAATTAACAGCATAAATGTGATACTAAATTAATGTCACTCGAGGAAAAAAGTGGTAATTTGTTCTTCGAACTCGTTTTTTTAACCAAATTACCACTTTTTTCCCTCGTGACATAAATTCAGTATCAAGTTTATGCTGTTAATTATTCTCTATATAACACGCGTGAAATAAAGGGTGAAAAATGTAACCGAATGTTCATCTCGATCCTTTTACCGGAGTGTTACGGAAATAATCGATTAGTTACGATTATATACGATTTGTCACGGGTATGATTTGTCGTGTGCGTTTCATTAGTTACTTCCATCCTGTTTTCGCGGCAGATTATTGGCTATAGTATCGTTAACCGTGGATGAAATAACCACTTTTAATATGGCAATTTCTTGATTAGAAATTTCATATTCAATGAAATTCATTTTCAATAATGTTTCGGAACAAAATAAATATGGTTTACCAATTACGCGACAGACATCAGCACATCAGAATGGACTAGATCTATTTATAAAATCTTTTTTTTCTCCCTGAAAAACGGCTTAGTGAGTGGGCTGAAGTTGACATTTCGACAAAGCTGAAGTATATGATAAATAGAATAAAAAATGTTTATTTTCATACCACACCCTATATCAAGCCCTCGAGCTAAGGCATATGAAAGATATTGGTGATATGAAAATACCCATTTAGTATTCTCTATTTTTTAAAACGCTTCCAGATGAGGATCGGTACCCAATGCATCGGGATAGTTCATATTTAGTGATCACGGTTATATTTACAGATGTATACTCCAAAACCTATGTCTGCCATACAGGTGCTATTACTCTTAAAGTAGCTATCCCGCCAACAACAGCCACTGTTTACAACATATGTACACCGTTTCTAAACCTACCGACGACGGGGTATGTATATAACTTACATATTTTGAGAATCGAAACTCTATAGATAAAATATAAACAACTTTAACCAGCCAGGCAAACCCCACAAAATGGAGCATCGAATTATGAGTCATCAATTTACGCATATTCAATCACGAATATTTTAAGAACCCAATAAACCTACACTTTTAATCGGCACATATGCATTATTATATGAGCTGAACACCTGGATAAAGTTTTAATAAACGATTTCGTGGTGTAATTTTGTAGTTATTTGTTTGGCGAGTTAGTTTCTTTAAGAGTGCAAATTTGTATTACAAACACCTAAAAATAAACAGTTTAACCATAAAATGCCTTATTGTTTCTTTTTTTTTTCTTGTTTGTTTAGTGTTGTTGTTTTTTTGCCATGTGTTGAAAATGCAGTCTACTTTGTGATTTTAGTTCGTGGATTTATTCAAAATGCAATTTGTAAACATGGTTAAGTTTTTATAATGGAAGACCTAATCAAAAGTCGCATTCTTTATATACTCTGTAAAAAGAAAATTGGACCATGGCAGTGTTCGAACCCGTACAATGATCGCTGAACCATGACATTCGACCATAACCCTTATTAGCTCAGTTGATAATTCACACTAGATCAACAATCAACAATAATTATCGTTTACAATGAAAGTTTGCGAAAAAATAATAATCTTTGTGTTGGTTACTCGAATGTGTCCGTAACTGGTTTAAGGCCACAGCGGCTTTTTGCCATTGACCGTTTCAAGGCGGTAGCCCTATTGTCAACCCTTTTGTGTTTGTGATGTCTTATTTTACCTTTCATTCATCTTTAAATTTGTTCTTTGTTTCTATGTGTGTTTGTGGTTGACTGTCGTCCTTGAATGTTGCTTTTCCTGTTCGATTTTTATATCTATATTCAAGTCATAAACAAGAGACCCACTGGCCTTGTATCAAAGTGCTGTCATGTTCTATATAAATCCGTAAAGCTGTGACCTCTGTAGTGGCCATATTTGACCCCATTGTCACCATTTGAACAAACTAGGTAAAGGATACATGCGAAATATTATTTCGCGTTTGAAGTACCAGAGAAGAATAGGCTTTTCTATATAACTCAATGTAATAGTGTGACCCCCGGGACTTGGCCAAACTGGAATACAGGCTTGATTCCACGGTCACCATTTAAGGAACTTGGTAGAGGAGAATAATCTTAAGCTACATGCAGCTTATTAGACCTCTAGCTCTTCTAGTTTAAGAGTAGACGATGTTTATAAACGTTCCTACATAACTCTATGTAAAAGTGTAACCCCCCGAGACCGGGCGAAATTTGAATATAGGATCAACAGTTGAACAAAATTGGTAGATATCGATACTCTTATACTACGTGCATATTATAAGACCTTAGCTCTTGCAGTTTCAATGAAGAATATTTTGATCGACTTTCCTATGTAACTCTTTGTAAAAGTGTGACCCCAGGACCTGGCCATATTTGACCACAGGGTCACGATTTTAACAAAATTAGTAGAGAACCATACGCTTATATTACATGCAAAAAAGTTAACCTCTGGATCAGTTTTTTTTTAGAGAAGTTTTTAAAGATGTTTCTATATGACTATGTAAATAAATGGATATGCATACTTTTTAATCAACAATGCATCATAGGTATATGTTAACTTACATTCTAGAAAAAAAAATTGAATCCGCGCGGTACATCCATCCATCTATTTGTAAAGTTATGCTAGCTGATAACGGAATGTACGGTTCGGTCTGAAAAGGGGAGACTTTGCTTATGTAATATTACCTATACTGTTTTATTTTATTAACAATATTACATCTTTTATATATGACAAATGATTTACTTTATCTTTCATCAGTTAATTGCACACAATATGAACTATTTATGTGTCGACGTGCCGTAAAACACCATTCATTCATTCATTACATTAATTTTACATCCTAAATTATTGGTATACGCTATAAGCTTCGATAATCTCCGTATCCGAGCACCTGCTATTTCCGATAGTTTTCGCTATAAATACCAATCGGAATTGCCTCGTCGGATTCCGTCACTTGAATAAATACTACCGACGAACTGCGATCGGAACTCTTCGCCAATTTCCGTATTCGGTAATAGTGGAGACGAACTGATGCTTTGCATCAAAGTTTTCTTGTGAGTATTGTGATAGTCGTGCATTTCGTTGAACTATCTTTGGCAGTAAATGACCTATGTGTTGACTGCTCGTTTTTACACTTGTTAGGTCATGAGGTTAAAGTGTGCGTTTCCCCTCTCATTTATTTATTTTTTAGTACACTCAGCCATATACATTTGCAATTTCAAAATGTTAATTGGGAAGGGTTTACTAATAATCTGATGTTGTTACCCGACCCATTTGTCATTATAATGTTTCTATTGTGTATATGTTGATATTACTCTGTATGTAACAAATTGGCAATAACATCATGAGCATATATTAAATCAAAGTGTGACGCTGACGCCGGACAAAGTGATTTAGATGTGTCTACCGTGCTCGGCTCAAAAATGACATTGAATAAATGAATTATTAATAAGTATTTATAAACAAAAAAATAAATTATGACACACGCAAAAAAATACTTCAAAATCCAGTATATCCCTTCCAAATTGTATGAATGTACCTTTAAGTTAATAGAAGTTGCCTTCATCATACGACGATCCGTCTAATTTAAGAGTGTCTGTCACACAGTCAGTGCAATGCGTATGTCAAGCTCATGACGGCCTGTCGCAATTTGTCATCATTATTGTTCAGGCGTGTTTTTTTTAAACAACGATGCGCTGATGTGGTAAGGTAGTGCTCAAATTTCGGCGTGTTATTAAGGATTGATTTTATTTGTTGCGATGTTATCAAAGTATACGATGGGTCACAACTTGTATAAAACCACGTAGCCTTACATCGACTGAGTCACACGCATGTTTTCAGCTCTGAAAACATCGTATAATTCATTTCTGTTAGCAATCTATAAACAGTACAGATATACACACTCTGGAGATACTCCAGAATTTGTCTCGGTACCAACCCGACGTGTAAACTGCATAGCTATATACAGTACAGATTTACACACTTCTGGAGATACTCCAGCATTTGTCTCGGTACCAACCCGACGTGTAAACTGCATATTCCTCCGAATATATGACACATTCGTGTCTTATTTTGCTAATACATTTTTTATGAGAACATATTTACTCACATTTGGAAATACTCCAAATTTTGTCTCGGTACCAACCCGACGAGTAAATTATAAATACTGTATTCTTCGGAATACATGCTATCTATAAGACACATTTAAGACGGTACCAACCCAGTCGTGTCTGAACATATTGCTGGATGATCATTGGAAGACAATACATTCGGTACCAACCCGACATGTCTTACGGTACTATTGTCCTTTAAAATAGCATTTTCAATAAGAACCACGCATATATAAAGTATTGAATCTGTGTTACAAACTAATTGGGACAGATTGAATGCACTATATATACTTAATTGCTTAATCACAGTGTACCGTCATAAACCTCATTACAACATTAAATGAGAGAATTTATGTATTAAATAGAAATCGTTTAGGATTTCATGTTGCAACTGAAGAAGGACCCTAGACCAAAAGCGCTCTTGCAGTTCGGATTATTGTCTATCCCAGTGAAGTCAGAGACGATTTCTGTGCTTGGGCTATTTACACACATGACACAATTATAATGTTTTTATAACATAAGAGTTACATAGAAAAAGTATGTATACATAATATACGCATGCAAACATTTAAAAACTGTTAAATTAAGAGACGGTTTACTTATTAATAAAACGAAAACCAATCATACATGGTTATATAACAACCATACTATAATGTCTATACTTATACAGGGTTACAAGTAACCGTAATCAACTGTCTTTAGTGATACAAACGATCACAAACATGTTCTACCTTTGTGTACAATATGCATAAGAACAGTAACAACTGCAAAACCCTGGGGTAAGAAAATCCCCGTGCGTAGTGTGCTAACTGAGCAGGTCGCTACCACGAGCCAATATGGAATCTCTTCTTTGGTCCCCCCTATACAAACATCGCAAATAATGAAAAAAAAATCCTTAGAATTACAAACGTATATCAATGATTATCTTTAATCTTTGCTGACCGTCGATTTTATTTCACATGCCCCAATAAGCTCTAAAGTAAATTAATTGCAGTTGAGCCAAATCACACATTTTCAAATTAATCTACTCCGCCCAAAGGTATAGATTTAGGCCTAGTTCTTTACGTTTCCAAAAAAAAATATGTTGTTTCTAGTGTCGTAGCTGCTTTTATGCACTGCAGACCCGGCCGAAAACCTTTTCCCTGATATGTTCTCTTTATCCCCAAAAGTGTCTCCCCAAACTCGTTAGGGTGCATTATTTTACCAGCGGAAAAATGTTTAAAATGTCGGTTGTTCATATTGATTCAGCTTTTTAAAATAACATGACATACTGTACACATAGTCATAAATAGCGTTACGATTGTAATATTAAGCTGAAGTGTTTACATTTACTGGGTATCTGTTTAAATCCACTCTTTATTTACTTCCGCTCTGTGACGTTACTGTAACGGTTTAAAAGTGACATCATGTACCGTTTCTATTCTTGACGTCATCGTGAATAGGAATAAACACGGTGGTCAACGTACGTCATAGTCACGTGATATGTACGCTATGGAACACGGAAAAAGGTAAGCAATATCTGTCGACTCGATTTACTATTTGAATGATATCTCGGGTTATAATGAACCGAATTTATTTCGGTAACTTGCACATTCCCCTACTGAGGGTCAACAATCCTCGGCATGTGTTATCTCGGGATAATTTCTAGCCAACCTTTAGATTATATCGATTTAATCATTTTTTCCGGGGGATATGGAACACGCTATACCTCGAATTATAAACAGAAATGACCAAATATACGATTTTCTACATTTCATGTAGTTTCAAGATCACGAATACATACCTTATCAACTCAAAATGACTTTTACAATTGTTTTTCTTGCAAACTGATGTTTATTTTGCAAGAAAATAGTCAATTGGCGTAATGCTATGGAACACACCAGTATTTCTTATGCTAAGGTACACACATAAAACAGAGAGTTGCAGTTTTCGCAATACATTCTGACTTCGGGATGTATTTTGATTATTTCATACATTGTACATACAAAGTTGTTTCCAAATTATAATTCTTTTGAGAAATTCGGTATACAAATCACACAGAACAATTTGTATTTCCTGTTTCATGTTTTCAGATCGTTCTATTATCGAACGGTAAGGTCAACGGTCAACAAGTTAGTAGACCGTGAGGATGACGTGCCAGACGAAGGAACCCCTACACCAAATATGCATGTCAGAAAGTATGCTAACAGGAAACGGGTCATAGATAGTATACACACAAGGTGAGAAGAATAACAATAACTGAATGTATACATTTTAACTAAACTTTATATGATTCAGAAAAATGTCAATGTTTGCTCTATTGTGATTGGATTCTGATTTTTTATTTGTTATTTACCATAAGTGTAACCAATTGAAAACAATGTGGCCATCTTCCATCTTTAACCTGTTGTTATTGTTTGATTATCTTCGCTTAATACTTGTTGTTTTATTTGAGATGAAGTACTTATATTAAATAGTTATTAATTGTTTCATAGTAACCACCACTTCGACAGCATAGAACTAAGGCGAATACAAGAGAAACGGAAGGAAGCTGTGATGTCCTTCCAACGAAATGCTGTTGAGAAAGGTTCCGTGGGAGTACGTTATGAAAAAGCCAGGAGAAATGATTCCAAACTACTAGTTACAGATCGAATGGGATTAAAGCTATGAGTAGAATATTGGAGAGAAAAGTAAATTTGACATAAGAACAATAACATCAAATAGGCATAAGTATGCTTTATGTGTTGGATAGAGTTAACTGAACAATTAATGTAAGATGGGACTCATCCGGGATCTGGAAGTGGTACATTTCGATCAGAGTGTATTAAGAAAATGATCATGTATGGTTATATTATAATTATTATGTGTAATTTAGTTAGATTGAAAATAAATATATATGCATATATAGATCGTGTGTTATATTTGACACTAAATGGTTTAAAACAGTTTCAGTCTGTAACCTATACTTATGTCATCATTACAACAGCATGAACTGTCGGTGCAGGACCGTATTTATATAATGTACGGGGTTTCATTGGATTTGGATCATTAACCATTCAGGTTCCATAGGACAGTTTTAAGCGACTTGTGACAATGAGACTTTGTAGCATTATAGTATTTAAATAATTAAAGAAAAACAACAGCAATTTAAGATTTATTAAAAGTAAACAAATAAACTTCAAAACAAATAAAAACAATTAATCACATTTCAAATTATCACAGACTACTTATATAAATCTCATCATTAAACACATTTGGTGTTAATTGGTAAAAAAGAAAAAGTAAACTTCAAATCGAAATAACTCGAACAAATAAAAAGATTATCTCATCATTGAACACATTTGGTGTGTTAAACATAATTAAACACGTGCGACATAAAACATTTATAACAGCACACCATAAGTGTACATGATTTAAAATAAAACCCTTACATCTCAACCGACATTGTAACAAAAGTATCGAACGCCAAATTAACATATATTCAAATATGTATACATAGCTATCTTATATCTTAACTTGGCGATGTATAACTAAGAGCTGAGCAATTGACAGCTAGTACAATTAAATCTCTGATAACAAAAAACAAATGAAATTACACACTCTAGACAAAGTAAAAACATGTATAACAATTCAACAAGAAAACAAAACCACGTAAGATACTAATTCAATTTATACACCAGTTGTATAAAAGAGTTGCGTATTACTTGGCGTGTAATGGATATTATGCAAGTTATATAAGTAATAGTTCAGGTTAAGGTAGTTTGGTGGATTTTCATTCTGCATGTACCTGCGACTGTACGTCCTTTTGCATACTGGGCACTTGAACCCTGAGACTGGTGAGTTTGCTTGTGTATATTCAAACTATGTTGTCTTATAAAGGACGTTTGGCATATATAAATTATTATCAGTTTACGAGTTCTTCCAAATGTAACTTCATTTGTGATTTACCTGACCTGTGTGCATTGATTCATGCCTTTACTTTCAACATTCAGACCGCATACTTTAATTTACCGGCTTCCCTTCTTTCATGTCGGTTGAGATCTGCTTGTAAAGCGAACGATTTCCCGCACTTTATACATACGTATAATTGTGTAGCATTGTGTTGATGGCACATATTGCGCTGTAATAAAACTGTTTTTTGACAACACATGTATGGTGCTGAGTCACAATGCCTGAGTTCATGCTGGCGTAAAGTACTTTTATCTCCATACAACTTTCCGCATACTCGGCAGAGTACGCAATCCATAATGTAACTGAAAAAATCCAGAAGTATACCGTAACTAAGGACAAAATAACTATAACTAGTTAAACCCTTTCTCATTTCATTTCATTACCTGAAAAGCGTAAATGGCGTAAAGTAAACAAGGAAACTATATTTAACTATCTAGATTCATTGTATCCTCTCCATGTTTGTCTTTACTGTATATAGTGAGGTGATCGTTATATAGCGAAAGCCATTTGTCATTATACTCAATCATAATTATATGTATGTGTGTCCTTGTATTATAGAAGTTATATAAGTTATAGAACAAAACGTGAACAAGGATCTGACTTATCCCACGTGTTCGAAAAATCATAAAATAAAAAGGAAATGTGTTATTTTGTTGTGAATAACAGATTTTGTAACATCTCGAAGTGAGAAAACTTCTCGATGAAATGAAATATGTTATTCACTCCGAAACAACAAATATCCTCTATGTATGACACCAGAATGACGCAGAATTATGGACGGCACATCGAAAAATCATAAAAAAAACCCACTTTTTGGGAGAGCCAAACATACTTTGCACCCGCCAGTCAGTATGGGGTAGGGATATTCTATCCCCTGTCCGAGGACCTGCCTTGTATTACCATGTGCTTATGATTATTTAAAATAAAGTTTTTGTGAAACATCCGATATGATAGTAAATCAAAAATTAAGTTTAAATAGAAAATATGATTAAATATAAAAGTTAGGTTAGTTCCGAGATTTACTGTTTTTTAAATGAACGCTACAATTGTAAAAGTCATTTTGAGTTGATAAGGTATGTATTCGTGATCTTGAAACTACATGAAATGTAGAAAATCGTATATTTGGTCATTTCTGTTTATAATTCGAGGTATAGCGTGTTCCATATCCCCCGGAAAAAATGATTAAATCGATATAATCTAAAGGTTTGCTAGAAATTATCCCGAGATAACACATGCCGAGGATTGTTGACCCTCAGTAGTGGAATGTGCAAGTTACCGAAATAAATTCGGTTCATTATGACCCGAGATATCATTCAAATAGAAAATCGAGTCGACAGATATTGTTTACCTTTTTCCGTGTTCCATAGCGTACATACCACGTGACTATGACGTACGTTGCCCACCGTGATAAAGCAGAGATAAGAAACTCAGGCACGTAGCCAGGTGAAAGTTCAGAAGCCGGAACTGTTCCACATTTGTTTACCTGATATAGTGTTTGGAAGCCCGAGCACACCCCGGACCCATTTCGCCGCTCAAATCAAATGTTGGGCTCCACTTTAGTCTGCGCCTGCGCAATTGGGACTATTTTTTATTTTGACGTTTACTTGAGAAATAACAGGACACTTTTAAGAATGACTAACAAATCAGAATGCAGTAAATATGTGTATTGTTCGCAGTTTGTAATTATTTAAATTTAACTTTGCAAAATATGACTTTATTACGTATTTATCTAACAACTCACATACCTGACGTTAGTTCTGAGTTTCGTAAATACCAAACCAGCTTAATACGAAGTTAAAGCAGAAATAACAAAAATGATAGTGTTTAATCACATTTATTTAAATGGACACACGGCAATCGTACAGTAGTCACCAAGCATTACAATCACCACAAGTTAATTACATCTGGAGATTTCAGTTTTCCATATATTTGAATATATTATTGGTGCACTTCATTTAACAACTAATCAAATGCAAAAACAATTTGCTTTTACCTGTTCAAAAAGTTACTAATACTGATTTACAAATATGCAAGTTAAGTAGGTAAACTAACTGGACTCGCCGAGCTTAATATACAAATATCAAGGTTGTCGTGTACGTTTCCCTTTAAAGTAAAACGTTTGATAGGCGTTTAAATGGACACTCGACAATTTTGATTTGTTTTAAAACTCACGGCTTCCCTTAGTTTTTCTCCATCATAGTTTGTTCAGTAATTATAAGAATAGTGTAAAGCAAATTGTTTTTGTATATTAGTAACTGGTGATTATATTGCACCAATAAAATATTTAAAATTGGTATAATAAGAAAATCAAAAAAGGAAACTCATTTTTTTTACTTAATTATATGCAAGCGGATTTAAGTCAATGTGATACTGGATTAAAAAATCGAGAAGTACATTTTAATGCTTGATAAAAAGATTGCCGTGTGTCACTTTAAAGCTCCAGGAATGTACCTGTTTTACAGAAGAAACAAAAATAAATGATTGAAATAAAGAAGCGATGTATATTATTTACAGTTCAACCTGCTTATACCAAAGCGTATGACGTGTATATCTACTGCTAAGTGTGTGTGCGTGCGTGCGCTCGCGCGCGTGTGTGTGTGTGTGTGAGTGTTATTGCTAAATGACACATGTTTGAAGGAAAGGTAGTTGGTAGAAAGCTTAGGTAGATATTTCTTATCAATAAATTAAACATACATTGACCACCTTTCCGTTATATAAACACAAGGTATCATCTGGGCTCGAAATTGTTTATGATCCGATTCCAGCTTTTTTTTTATCCATATCGATCATGGAATGTTCATACATAGATCTTCGGAAATAATAATTGTTTATCTTTTTTTCATATAAAATATCCTAATCTCAAAGCTCATTTAAGTTGTTAGTAAGATGCAAATATGTATGAACCACCGTATTTCTCAGCTTCTTCTGATGAACATTTATTTACTTCCGGTCCATGCCCTTATTAGGTGGAAGGAAGTAATCTGATTGGCCATATCAGAAATGTTGGACCAATCAGAAATTTTATAATTATTTTACAAAACGAAAGTAGAATAATATCATTAATAGCCAATCAGATCACCCTATATTGTAATTATAAGGAATGTTTTTCATTATTTTGCTCGGAACATTCCCCGGAAGTAGATAAGGGAGATTCTTTGGCAGATTTTTGTATTAAACATTTAATATTCGAAATAACGTCAAGGTAATAGTGTTATATAGGGAAAGGACTCGGATATTTTTAAATATATGTGGCTCGATATTGAATACCCGTGATTATGAAGATATAAGACCCGAGTGGCAATTTCCAGCCTAGATACCTTGTGTTTATATAAAGTAAAGTGACTGTTTTTCTTAATACATTGATAGCAACATCTCCTTGTGGTAAAAAGTTAATTATGTAAATGTAAATGTTACATTTATACGGAATGTCTATTTTTAATTAACACATTAATAGGATGGCGGGAGGTATACAGAAGTGGTTTTAACTCAGGAAAAAGTGGGTGGTCTGCCTCCACCACGTCATGTATAGCATAAAGTGCGCTGAAAATGACAAAACACCATTCAATCAGCCAAGCAACAAAATAATAAACACTAAATGCACCAATGTTTTTTGCAATATATAGACTTGCTTCTAATAATTTAGGATTTGGAGCATTCTCCCCCTTATTGTTTTGCATTTTAATCGAGTCGCCTCCGACTCTATATCGAGTCGCCATCGGTCAATAATTTAACTACAGGTATTTTAATTGTGTTTTGCTACATGTATGTCTTTAATAGACATGTATAAATTACTTTATTAACACAACGCATATGTATAACCTGTTACTCACTCTTAACGTCGTGAGTAAATCGATCATACCCTTATCTTTAAGCATGTAAAATGTATTCGGGCAGATAACAAAATACAGAATTCCAATCGTGAAAAGAGAAAGGACCTCCAGGTACAGCAACCAGTGATGGAAGGAATACTTCTGAAAAAGACTTACAACTTTCTTTAAAACAAATGCAAAAACCAAATATTCCACAAATAGGAGACATGTATACATGCATGGAGATACCTATACAAAATACATATATATGTAAAAGGAGATACATATAGTTACACTTTCCATAGAAAACACAATTATAATCATGTAAACTAGTTATCAACGGTATTAAAACATATATTAATCACGTATATAATGTAACGTGTACCGTCTTCGTTTAGTGTTGATAATTACAGTATTAACAAACATAAACGTTTCAAACTGACTGATTATTTGAGACAATATTTATCAACGTTATATATAATACTTTTCCTCAATCTTCTTGCTTCATGATTGGTTCTAACTAAATAAATTCAAATGATTGTTATGTGGTCATAAATGAATCATTACATAATCAAGTATTAACTTCCACTCTTAACCCGTTTCACACTTCCATACAACTACATCCTTTCACTAGTTCGAAACCAACCTCATGCAACCAGCCTCACAGGGCTCAACAATTGTTCCAAACCACTTCACACCATCTGAAACCGTATAAGATAGTCTACAACCCGGTACACTGTTATAGAAAGAGGACTCAGCAACTCTGAGAATACACTTCAACTCTGAGAGTTCCTCTTTACCATCAGCTTGAACCCAAGTCCCAGAACTACACTATAACGTATCAAAATCTCTTTGACGTATCAAACATCAGCTTCAACCACTATAAAATAGACTACACTGAATTGGTTCCAGAGAACTCAGCAACTCTGAGTATACACTACTACTCTTAGAGTCTCTCATCACCAATGGCTTCGACCAAAGTCCCAGCACTATCAGTTTGTGTGTGTGTGTGTGTAGTTCAAAGGTTTATAGTCCCTCCGCCGACAAACTCAATGCGCCTTAGGGCGCACCGAGATGGGTACAATAGAGTCTGGACTTCCCAGCACTATCCTGCCACTCACGCCCTTTTATCATGCAGATATGCACTTTCTGCCTAATAAAGGGGTGACCTATTAAATTTTGCTTTAATTAGGCACTGACCAATAAAGCAAATTAATGCGGAATCCCTCGGCGTTTATTGTACGTAACGTTATCTGACGTCATGCACGTAACTTTGCCTGACGTCATAAAACAAACAAAAAACAACATCACGGCGACGTCCTCGATACGCGTACCATTCTGAGAAATAGGTAATAATAGTAATTCATACAGAAAATATGGATAATCTACATGATAAAGAGCCTCGCCATTCTTCGTTTTCTAAGCCTCGCCTAATACACTTGATAGTAAAAGGCACTGACATAATATTCTCTATTTATACTCAGTACAAATGGCGTCTTCCGAAACAAGGGAAGTAATCTCCTACAGTTCGGCCAGCTTAATATGGATATAACAATTGAACTGGAAAAGCAGCATTCAAGGACGACAGTTAATAGTCCATGGGCCAGAACGATATCCGGTACCATTTTGGTGGGCAAATTCTTACTATTGTCAATTTGCCACTGACCTTTCCAAGGCGATAGCCCTATTGTCAACCCTTTTGTGTTTGTGGTGTCTTATGTTTGCCTTTTATTCATCTTTAAATTTGTTCTTTGCTTCTATGTGTGTTTGTGGTTATAGACCTTGGGCCAGAACCCCAAAATTGACAATCCGGTACCATTTTGGTGGGCAAATTCTTACTATTGTCAATTTGGGGGCAATTTTATGGAGGTAAGGAAAATGCATTATAGCAATTTCAAAGTTACAGCTTTACATGATTTTAATGCGTTTTTAAACATAACTTCCTTGAAAAAAATGAAAAATCACAGAATGTCATAAAATGTCACTCAAAAAGTTTTTTTTAAATATTTTATGCATTTTCACTATTAATAATTATGTAAAACAGTTAACAGCCCCGAAATATGTCAAGTACAATCAGTTTAAATGACCTTGTTTTCTTTTCTTTTTTGGCCAAAAATCTCAATTTTACATGTAAATTTACCCCACCCACTTTTAGAGATTTTATACTTAACTTACAGATTGCCTGTTTGTTACATAAGCAATACACGTATGTGTTATTTTGAGACAATAAAGCATAATCTAAAAGAAAATAACAAGAATTCAAGTGTTTGTAATACATTTTTTAAGTAAGCGATGGATAAAAGAACCCATTGAATTCTAAAATGAGTGCAATATTAAGTGATATTTTGGCGTTTATAAGCACATTACTTTGATATATATCACACTTGAAGTATTTTTTCGTATCTCAGTGACGAAATGTTCTAAAACAGATAAAAGAATGTTCAGTTTATTAAATACTGTTCTGTTTTAGGGTCAATTAATGACTTTTCTTTGTTAAATTTGCATATCAAATTGCCCCACCCACTCAGGATTAAGATCAAAAACTATTCAAATGGATAAAGATGAAAATTGGTACCAGTTTTAGTGTCAAATTGAAACTATTGACATGTTCTGAGTAAATGTTCAGGTAAAAAATGGAAATTAAAAATGCATGACAATAAATTCTAAATTTCATTTGATTTCTAATGTGTTTTATACAGTGTACATGTATAGGGGTAAAATACCGATTTTCCTCAAAAATTATATCTTCATTTATTAGCAACGGTGGATATATGATTAGAGTTTAAGTGTAAAATGTCAGATTTCTTACAATTTCTTTATAAATAGTATTGTGGAAATTAAAAACCTTTGAAAATAAAAGGAATACTTTAATAAGTATTTGAAAAGTTACTTCCCTTGTTAATAAATTAACCATTTATTATGCAGAGTAAAACTGTAAACAATTGCAGAAAATAACATGAAATAAAAAAAAAGACAGCAAGCAAATATGGTAAAGATGTTTCTTATTAAATTTCATAACTTTATCTTTTGTTTTTAACCCAAAGTGACCTCATCGTTTGCATATAACTGTTGTAAAGGTAAGTAAAAGCAGACCAACCTCATGAACATTAGCTAATGTCAATGACCTTGCAATGTCAGTATTTTAGTGTTGCAGAAAATGGAATCTAAAATAGTAGCTCTACCATATTAACAAAATTTAATCACAGTCTTAGTATAAACTGTGTTGTACTGGTATATATCTGGCAAGGAAATTAGTCAGTGGAATAATATAGGGTAAGTCCTGCTCGATTTTTTCATCCGAGGGGGACAACCACCTGAGGAAATTGTGAAAATGGTTATCTCTTGTGATTTCCTTTTAATGATTTTGTTAACATATTATGCTTATGAAATAGGATTAATTATTCATTGTGTTTCTTTTAAAATAAAAGTATTCTTTATGATTTGATTTTATTGTTATTAGACTTTACAATAAAACGTACATAACAGAACATGTACTTCTCTGTGCAGACTACGCGAATGTTCCAACCAAGGAAAAGATGATATGAACTTTGATCATGAGGTAGATTTTGATGACGAATAAATTGAAGAGGAAGACGAAATATTTGAGTAAATGGGTTGGATAAAGTTTTTTTGAAGGATGTTGATGTGTCAATTTGAGCATTATATGACGATATTAAATATAAAACCAAGTGTGTATACAAACGTTTATTTATACAGTCATACACAACATGTATTGATGTGTTAATGATCTGCCATACTAATCAGTGAACTTGTATGGAACGCCATGACTGTCTTATGATGTTGCTGATTAATATATGCAGTACATTTCCCTTTATGTGTGGTAGATCTTTCATGATATGTAGTTTATTTTTAATTATATGTTTTAAATAAATCTTTATATGTGGTAGAAAAGTATATATATGCAGTAGATTAATCAGTATATTATGCGATAGATAAGTCATTGTATGTAGTAGATAAACCATTATATGCTGTCCAGTTATTACTATATTCAGTAGTTTATCTAATATATATGAGGTCCTTTGAACATTCTATGAAGTAGGTTTGTATTTATATGCAGTGCTTCTGTTGACTTTATATATGGTATATATTTTAAAATACGTGGTGGATACGTCTTTATATTCGGTGGTTTCAACTGCATTATATTCGGTACAAACGGCTTTATACGTGTTGCATTTCTTATGATATGAAGTCCTTTTTCTGTTATATGCTGTGGTTTTTTCATTATGATGATGATGATGATGATGAGATCAATCAATTTTCATATTTACGATTTTATAGATTGCTTCACTGCGCATGTCCCGTTTCACTCAAACAAGCAACAGTCACAGGCCGATTTTTGAAACGGTAAATACGTAATAATACGTAAAGCGAATTTCAATCACGATGATGACCAAACGTCTGAACTACGTTCTATAAAAAGATCTAGAAAAACAAAAATAATGTAATAACAAAACCCTCCGAACCCCACCACCTTCCCCACCCATTCCATTTCTTGTGCTCTTTTAGATTTTTTAAAATGTTGTAGGATAGAAGTAATAACTGGGAGAGTACACGTAAAAGCAAGTACGCACTTATAATTTATTCACTCACCTGGGTGTGGATGGGGTTGTGGCAGCAACGGGAGTACCCAGGGAAATACAAAAATGTTTAATTTCTACCCTAGGAGCAACATTTTACAGGGTAGTCCCCTATGTTGGTACTGTACCGGTTCTGTCTTAAGTCAGTACCCTGGTGTAAATATCGTTGGTCTAATTGGGCTCTGCACGCAATATCCGGTCCTAACCGTTACGGGTAAACAGTAACAGGAAAGAAAGTGCAAAACCAGCAACAACAATTTTTAAATTATAATCACAAATTTATTTAAATTGTACAATGAACAATATTCCCTTGCAGAATACACATAAATTATATCAAATACTTCTAAAATCCGCTATGAGAATAAAGTCCAATATTATTGGCACATGCCCCTTTAATCTAAATTGTACAGTGTCCCTTAAATCCAATTTTATGTTAAATCATATCAGCATCATCATTATAAACACTCATTCATAGGAAACATCACCCATTAAGGGTGGGGCGGAGTGAGGTGATGGTTGTGTCCGGTTTTCGATTATTTTTTTTGGTGAGTGGGATATTTTCGAAATTTTCCAGGGGACTGGGGTGTTGAAAAAAAATATTTTCTATAGGAAGTGATTTTTAGGTAAACGAGGTAATGAGGTCGGCTGGTAGGGATTTTTGAGGTGTTTTATATAAAAATATCCATGGGGGTATTTGTAGATTTTCTAGTGGTTCGAGGTTTGAATAAACGCTCTTTTCAGGGTAGGTTTGTTTGAGGATATGTTTGAAGAAAAAGGTTTAAAGGGTATTTTGTTGACATTCTATGTGCGGGGTCTAATTCCAGAGGTTGCGGTGGGGTGGTGGTAGTGCGAATAGTTTGGCTGGAACAGCTCATTCCTTTCAAACAGGAGTTAATTTCTGTCAAATCCTCGGTGTGTTAGTCCCACCGCCGCCGCCCCATCCCCACCTCGCAATCCCTCATTTTAAAAGTAAAATTTCAAATAGGGAAATACAGTTATATTCTATTTTCTTTTTATAATCAATTAAAAATAAATCAAACTTAGTATTTGCTATGTCAGTTGCAAAATCATAGCTTCAATCTCAAATAAATACGCATACACATCTCCATACACATTCTATTAATACATGTAATAGACGCAGATAAATTGTATGACGTGTCTCAACGGATAATGTTTGACCAGTGAATGCCTTCTAGTTTGATCACGTTTTGTGAGTGCTGACAGTCGTCAATTTAAGGCTGTGTAGCAATATAAATTCTAACATCTTAGAAAACGATACATAGATAGATTTATTTCGGCAAAAATAAAGATGTACATACATGATTAAACAAGAAATCCGCGGATTCACATGTCTCGCCTAACGAAGGTTTGTAAACATTTTAATAACTGAAAACAATGGAGCTTACAGTTTGCTGAGGCACTATGAGAAAATGATGTAAATGTAACAATTAAAGTTACCGGGTATCTGCCATTTGCTTGGATGGTGAAGGTCACAACTATAAGCGAAGTTTGAAAGGTTTAATGCATAAAGTTTGAGAGAAAGTGACCTATACGCAAATGTTGAAGGTAAACATTATTAAGTTACCTGTCAATTGCTTGGAGGTTCGAGGTCACATGCACATTTCTTTGTCAAGTTGCAATGTACCACTTGAAAGGTCTTAGTGCATACAGTTTGTGAAAAAGTGAGCTAAACGCAAAAGTTGAAGGTAAACATTATAAGGTTATCTGCCCTTTGCTTGGAGGGTCAAGGTCGCATCTACATTTGCTTTGTCACGTTGCGATGTATCACCCAAGATACAACTAAAAACAAAGTTTGAAAGGTGTAGTGCATACAGTTTGCAAGAAAGTGACCTTAACGCAAAATAATATTGAAGGTAAACATTATAAGGTTATCTGCCCCTTTATTGGAGGGTCAAGGTCATATCCACATTTGCTTTGTCACTTTGCAATGTACCACTCAATATACAGCTATAAGCTACGTTTGAAAGGTCTAGTGCATACAGTTTGTGTAAAAGTGACCTCAACGCAAAAGTTGATGGTAAAACTTATTAAGTTATCTGCCCCTTGTTTGGAGGGTCAAGGTCACATCCACATTTGCTTTGTCACGTTGCAATATACCACCCAAGATACAACTATAAGCAAAGTTTGAAAGTTCTGGTGCATACAGTTTGTGAAAAAGTGACCTAAACGCAAAAGTTGAACGTAAAAACATACAAAATATGGTTATTCATTTTATATTTCACAGAAAAAAATATGCGGAAGTATTTTGTGTTAATAGCTGTAAAGATAATCAAATGGCAAAACAGGTTTCAAAATGTACGGTCGAATTTAAAGAAGTACAAAACACCCCATTCTATTGTAAAAATTGCATAAAAGAAATGTCATTGTAATAGTAATAATTGACAAGGTATTCAGAATAAAGTTAATTGGTTAAAATAATCAAATTGGAAATATTTTATAATGTATAGAAACATCTGTCATTTACATCAAAAGGAAATGTTTTTGTGAAGAAAACAACTTAAATTTACCCTACCCATTTTATATTGTAATTCTAGTATAATTTGATGTTTAATTGTGCTTAAAGATGTTATAAAATAAAAATAAGAATCAATTGCATCTGTAATTTAACTTGTTTAACAGAAGAATATAAATCAAATGAATCAGTGATACACATTTACACTTACTGGAGCTTCCCCATTATAAATTGGGTGGGTGGGGTAATTCCACAGCTAGGTAAAATTACTTTTTTGAACAGCCAATATGTTTATATAGAATAAATACATATTATATTGTTAATCATGTTTTACCTAGAATAAATATATAAATCAAATAAACCACTTATATACATGTATACACTGGAATGATCCTATATAAATATTATTGTGTAAATATGGAAATTGGTAGTGTCATGCTATCATCAATATATCCATGTTACCAAAAGCAAATATCCCTAAATGGTTTTATTAAAGTATTCCTTTTATTTTCACAGTTTCTTAATTTCCACAATACTATTTATAAAGAAATTGTAAGAAATCTGACATTTTACACTTCAACTCTAATCATATATCCACAGTTGCTTATAAATGAAGACATACTTTTTGAGGAAAGTTGGTATTTTACCCCTATACATGTACACTTATAAAACACATCTGAAATCAACTAAAGCTGTAATACCACTAAGTAATGAAATTTAGAATTTATTGTCATGCATTTTTAATTTCCATTTACCTGAACATTTACTCAGAACATGATGATAGTTTCCATTTGACACTAAAACTGGTATCAATGTTTACCTTTGTCCGTTTGAATAATTTTTGATCTTAATCCTAAGTGGGTGGGGAAATTTGATATGCAAATTTAACAAAGAAAAGTCATTAATTGACAATAAAACAGAACAGTATTTAATAAACTGAACATACTTTTATCTGTTGTTAGAACATTTCATCACTGAGATACGAAAAAATACTACAAGTGTGATATATGTCAAAGTAATATTACAAACACTTGAATTTTTGTTATTTTCTTTTAGTATATATTGTATTGTCTCAAAATAACACATATGTGTATTGCTTATGTAACAAACAGAAAATCTGTAAGCTAAGTATAAAGTCTCTAAAAGTGGGTGGGGTAAATTTACATGTAAAATTGAGATTTTTGGCTAAAAAGAAGAAAACAAGGTCATTTAAACTGATTGTACTTGTCATATTTCGGGGCTGTTAACTGTTTTACATAATTATTAAGAGTGAAAATACAGAAATTATTAAATATAACTTTTTGAGTCACATTTTATGACATTCTCTGATTTTCAGTTTTTTCAAGGGGGTTATGTTTAAAAACTCATTAAAAATCATGTAAAGCTGTAACTTTGAAATTGCTATAATGCATTTTCCTTACCTCCATACAATTGCCCCCAAATTGACAATAGTAAGAATTTGCCCACCAAAATGGTACCGGATTGTCAATTTTGGGGTTCTGGCCCAAGGTCTATAACCACAAACACACATAGAAGCAAAGAACAAATTTAAAGATGAATAAAAGGCAAACATAAGACACCACAAACACAAAAGGGTTGACAATAGGGCTATCGCCTTGGAAAGGTCAGTGGCAAAAAAAGGCCGCTGGGGTTTAACTTGCAACGGCATTTTCATTCCAATAGTATCCATCTATACAAATATATTACAGTATAATGAAGGGAGGGTGGGAGGGCACACACTAGTTATCTGCCCAAATACAAAACAATACCCGCACCAGTAGATATACCCAAGAAACGCGCCAAAACAAAGTACCCAATGTGCACGAGAAAAACTAACCGAACACAAATAGAATGACAACATTATGACTTACATGCTGTTCCGACACGAGAATAATTTCATGTACAGAAGCTTTGTTGTGAAATTTTTCATTTTGTTTACTTGTTTTATCGACAGCAGAAGAGTTCTGAAAATGACTTAATGGAAGTCATAAACACATATTGCATAGTCTTGTATCCTATATGCAGTGGCGTTTCTTATAATACATACATATTTCACACAGTCTCCAGTTGATTAATTAGAACTATATTTAGCTGCTCTTGACAGGTTTTATTAATAAAGGCTTGTATTTAGGTGCAGCCATTATGATGTGTTGACATTCATGTGAATCAGACAGGCCTCACTTACTGGTTACGTAATGTGATAATATGGTCCATCCACCTTACACACGGAGACGCCGAAACGTCAACATTTCTCATCGGAACGTTTAGATGTAGTTTGACCTGGTCGTCTTCCAATCTGACCGACAACTGCCATGAGTTTTAGTTGAACAAACACCGAGGCATTCGCCTCGCATGCGGGAGGTGGTAGGTTCAATCCTGGGTACTCAGCATGGTTAACGGTCAAACATATATTATTAGATTGTGTAGACTTTGATCCTATGCGACTGAAAGAGTTGTTTGATAAAATTGATTTCAGTCTTGTTTTAGATTTCTTGAAAGAAATCAGACTGTATCGTGCGTTGTAATATGTTCATGTGTGTATTTATTTTTATACGCTCCCGTTGACGGACTCCGGTTTACCTGCATATATGTAATTAGTACGTTTTCCATACAATCTCGTATTTGTAAATAGTTTGACCATCATCCCGTATTTGTAAATATTTGTTTTCCTATATATTGTACATTATTTTGTATTCATTTATTTCATTATTCGTCAGTTTTACGCATAATATGACATTGTTGTTTATCGACGTGCTGTCAAACACCATTACATTCCATTCCGGCCGGATCACAACCAGTTTTTCATAAAAATGTTCAAAGCGACCATACATACATATTGGAACAATTTTCGTTGATACTCGTCATGATGTTATGGTCAAATATGTATATGGCCGTACGTACGGAAATGTTTTAAATTCATACGTTTTGTTAAGTGCATTTCTTCCAAACAAAAAAATATAAATTTGAAAGACACTGACCTACATTTTGATCTTCTTTAAATTACATTCAGGTTTTATTTAAAGCGGGGCATCCGTGTTCCATGGATACATTTTTCTATATGTTTGAAATAATGATTTTGTAAACATTAACATATACATATTCAAATTTGAAATATGTAAAGCTCTTCTGGTCACACACAGCAATGCGTGACTTCTGACGTGCATCCGTCCGTTCGTCCGTTAGCTTTGGTTTGTGATCGCTACTATTAGACTAGCAATGGTATATCAATTTATTCGAACCTTCACATAGATATTCAAACTTAGAATTATTATAGTTATACTCGATAATCATCATTATCTTTTCAGTAACGTAAATAGTTACTATATAGTTATACTATTTCTTTTTCATTATTTGAGAGCCTCCTGAACAAAGACTTTGCAGATTTTGCAATGACACTCAAATTGAAAATGAGATCCATGTTTTAGTTAAATGTTCTTTCTATAATGATATAAGGGAAGGTGTATTTTATGAACAATTAATTGATTTGCAATTCATTATGAACGAACCTGACAATTCAAAAATGTTTATTCCAAGATTTACGAATGTAAACAGAAATAGATATATGGAAATACATCATATTTAACAATCATTATGGCGAGTAAGTGACAGAAAAGATAAAGAGAGATAATTCATGACAGTGTGTGATAATAAAAAGTTATACGTTCATATTTATGACAAAAAAGGGTAAGTATATAAAAAAAAAAAAAATATTAATATCAACTAAGTTAACACTCAGCTGTATATTATCTAAATTTGAGCACCGTTATATAGTGCCTATAAAGTGGGAGAACAACTTTCAGATTAAGTTTATCCATTGAAATAGGTACATTTATCGTGCGTTATTTTTACATTATGATTTATAGATTTTGTTGTAAATAGACGTCGAACAACAGGGATATGATATTTTCTATAGCATCGTTAACAATATATGTACTGACCATGCGAACACAATACACATATTTATTGATGTATATAATGCAGTTCATACCAAGTTATTATAATTATGCTATGAAATATCATGTCAATAACTCAGTTGACTCATATCGAGAGGATGAAGACTTGACATTTAATCTTACTGCCATTTATAATAATTATACTCTCGCATTTTATATTTAAATTGATATGAGTATGATATCCGGAGCGTAGATTTTTTGTAAATAGTATACTTTTGTATATGTCTTTAGTATATCATGTTAATTATATGAACAGTTTAAAAAGGTGACTTATAGGTCCTTTGGACCGGGTTTAATGTCCATGTTATATATTTGAATATTATGTTGATACAATATTATGTTGATACTTGTACACATGTCACTATAATAATTTACTTACTTACTTATTTGTAGACCTTATGTATACAATCGCCATGTCAATTTTCAAATTTGTGGGAAAAACAATTGCAAAAGCTGTAAGGGCGTTGTGGAAGTCATATCAATATATACGAGTTTAAAAGTGTCAACTACAGTACTTGGAAACTATCTACAGGTTTCGTTATTGAGATGGTATCACCGTATTAAAAGATAGGATCTACATCGATAGCGGTAGTACGATATGGAACGCCATGACTGTCTTATGATGTTGCCGATTAATATACGCAGTGCATTTCCCTTTATATGTGGTAGATCTTTCATGATATGCAGTGCATTTTTAATTATATGTGGTTAATAAATCTTTATATATAGTAGAAAAGTATTTATAAGCAGTAGATTAATCATTATATGCGATAGATAAGTCATTATATGCAGTAGATAAACCATTATATGCGGTCCAGTTATCGTTATATGTGGTGCATTTATTACTATATGCAGCTTTGAACATTATATGAAGTACGTTTGTATTTATATGCAGTGATTCTGTTGACTTTATATGTGGTACATATTCTAATATACGTGGTGGATACGTCTTTATATTCGGTGGTTTCAATTGCATTATATTCGGTACAAACGGCTTTATACGTGGTGCATTTCTTATGATATGCAGTGCATTTTCTATTATATGCTGTGTTTTTTTCATTATGATGATGAGATCAATCGGAACACTCTTTTTTAAAAATGTTACGATTTAGACTGCTACACATCAATAATCGACTGCACATAGAACGCTGTCATTATCGATTAGTTAGACCCACAGCGATACATGCTTTGTAATTAGAGGATTTCCAGTTTTATAAATAGAACAAAAACTGTCTTACTTTTTTCAGTCCAAACCAAGACTGGATTCATGTTAATAATATAAAAAAACACGAACTGTTGAATACAATTAGGTCAAACATAGACACGTTGACTAGATCGGCGTTATAAAATGGCATATGTTTTGATAACACTCCAGTCCCTTAGAAAATCTCGAAAAATTCTCCAACCCATCCTGGAAAAAAGTCTCAAAACACCCCCTGAACCCCGCTTCCCCATCACCATCCCCTTCAACATATTTTCCTTCCACAAATATTGCATGGAAAAGTTGAATAAGACCAACAACGTTGACACCGTGGTGTTGTTGGTACCGTGGTAGTGACTTCAGACAGAACTGGTATAATACCAACACTGGGGATTACCCTGAAAATAATCTCCTAGGGAGGGGATAAAACAATAAATCGATTTTCTTTGGGTGAGCCTGTTGCTACCCTACCACTACCCCGGCGGGGGAAATAATTGATAGGTGCATAATTGTTTTGCGTGTATTTCCTTATTAATTACTGATATCCTACTACTTTTTCCTTGATAGGACATTTGTAAAAGTGCATTAAAATCGAAGGGGGCGGGGGAAGTGGGTGTAAGGGGGCTTGGGGTGGGGATGGAAGGTTTTGTTGTAAAATATTCCGAAAGTGGACTGTTTGTAATAATTTTCAGAATAATGTTGGGAGGGTGCGGTGGGGCATAACCCGGGGATTAGACAGAACAAATTTATGTTAGGCGGGAATGGGCTATTCCAGATAATCTCCGTACTCACCATCCGTGCCCCCGCTATAAGAAATGTATTTTTTAAGCCCAGAAAGCACCCCTTGTTTAAAACAACAACAGCAAAAAGATATATATATATATACACTAGAAAAGTAAAGTGTTTATAACCTTCAGACCCTGCCACGGAGCAACCTGGAAATATGTCCAAAATACCACCCTAGATCCCCGGAAATCCGTTTCCTACCTCCTCCCCATAAGGCAGTCTAAAAAGCGTTTACCTCAAGAAAATGTACAGACTACCCCCTAGATTTTAAAAAAAAGACATCACCTTGAAATACGTGGCTTAGCACCTCCTAATAAAACTATGTATGGGGAAAATGGAAAAATCTCCAGCCACCATACCCCGTTCGTTTTTATTCGTTAGCCCCTCATTCCCTCATGGAATTTTTTATAGCCCACCACCATCCGCACCCCCACACCCCAAACACACACACCACCACCACATCCTCACCGCTGCCCTCGCAAGAAAACCAACACCCCCTTACCACATTATCACAAAACCAGGAAAATACCATCCCTTTGTGGGGCGGGGTGTGTGGATGTATTTTGTTCACAACCCCACCCCCGGAAGCCACCAGCCCATTATTTCCTTATAAGGACACCGGGTACAGAATGTGGTATGCTACGTACCAACATGTGCGACTATCCTTGGGAATAAGAGTGATTGTGTATTTAGCGCGTACCCTTCCTCAGTAATTGTAATGTATGCATTTTATTATATACTTTCTAGCGAAATAGTGGATTAAATCCTATATTCACTCCAAAGAAAAAATATTCTCTATTTATTCACTCCAAATTAACAAATATCCTCTATTTATGTATGTCACGCGCGTGCATTGTGTAATCAATATTGGGAAAAAGCCCAACTTGCCATATCTTTTTATAGAACATAGATCAGACGAGATGCTTGACCATGATCGCAGTTGGAATGCAATTATCGTGAGCGATTGTTTTCGGCCGATAAAATCGGTTTTTGACTGTCGTTTGTTTGCTCCTTCTTGTTTGAGTGAAACGGGACATACGCAGTAAAGCAGTCTAGTTAGTTTCCGATAAAATCGTAACCATACTGACGTCATTTCGAATTTTTCAAATTCATCACTGATATTCGGCAGGTGCTCTCCTGATTTTTCAGGACTTCATCCGTGGTGCGGTAATTCGGTGTGCATATAATACTAATACATTTAGGGATTCACGAACCTTTGGGGACCCTTTTAAAAATACACAGAAATATAAAACACACATTTGAGGAAAGTTTGATGCTTTTGTCCGGGTGTCTAGATTGGGTCCTAAATCCTGGGTTTTGGTCCCTAGCTATATATATGCAAATCACCTGACCAGACTACTTTTCCCCCCATAATTCTAAGTGCCAAACACGAGAGATGATACTAGTATCGATCGAGGGCGAGAATGAATCGTAACATCTTAAAAAACGAGTGTTCCGATTGATCTCATCATCATAATGAAAAAAACACCGCATATAATAGAAAAAGCACTGCATATCATAAGAAATGCACCACGTATAAAGCCGTTTGTACCAAATATAATGCAATTGAAACCACCGAATATAAAGACGTATCCACCACGTATATTAGAATATGTACCACATATCAAGTCAACAGAATCACTGCATATATATACAAACGTACTTCATATAATGTTCAAAGGACCTCATATATTAGATAAACTACTGCATATAGTAATAAATGCACCACATATAACGATAGCTGGACCGCATATAATTGTTTATCTACTGCATACAATGACTTACCTATCGCATATAATGATTAATCTACTGCATATAAATACTTTTCTTCCACAAATAAAGATTTATTTACCACATATAATTAAAAATGCACTGCATATCATGAAATATCTACCACATATAAAGGGAAATGCACTGCATATATCAATCGGCAACATCATAAGACAGTCATGGCGTTCCATAGTACGAAATACGACGCTTTTATGTTACGAAAAATAGCGACCTGATTTAAAGTAACACACATTAATCTTGCTTTATTTTCACCCAACTTTATTTTCACCCAACATTATTTTTTAAAGCAAGGGTCTTTACATGTTGTTAAAGCGAAAATGAAACCAATAAGCAGTTGTTGTTTTTCTGTTTCTTGTTTTTTTTTTTGTTTTTTTCCACTGACCGTTCCAAGGCGGTAGCCCTATTGTCAACCCTTCTGTGTTTGTGATGTCGTTTGCATTTATTATTGCTTTTGCCTTCTTGTTTGTCTGTTTGCGTGTTTGTTTCTGTGTTTTGTGGTTGACTGACCTCCTTGAATGCTACTTTCCCTGTCCGATCTTTTTATATTTCTCTTTGTTTTTGTTTTGTTTTGAATTTCAAAATACAATGATCATGGCTCCAGCGAAAAATGGAGAGTTGCACAATTGCAACAATTGCAGAAACACTGCCATTCTGCAGGTGAGAAGGTTCTCTGTCCATTCTGCATAGTTTTATCTCGATGTAAATGGAGGGTGGGCCTGGAATGTCCATTCATGTTGGCGCCATATAACAGTTCTGTGTTGGTTCCCCAAATTCAACTTTAAGTTATAATATTTTAACTTAGATTTTCTCAAAACGGGAAATAACTCTAGCCAAACTCTGAATTGTTTAAAATTGTGCACATGTTATTTACCACACATCATGTATGATTCGGCACTCTCAACCCCACCACCTCGCCGCAACCAGGGCTCTATATGACGTGTCTCCCACCCCCTCCCCGCAACAAGGGCTCTATATGACGTGTTTTTTCGTCCCAGCCGCAACACATTAGTATGAGTTTTTGTCTTTATTAGACCTGTACAACTTACTACGATAACGACTATGACTTCAGACTAAATTCTAAGCACGACAAAATGTTGGGGGCTGATCTCAAAGTTGTATAATAACCTGGGTTTTAGTAGGCTCACAGGGGTTTGTGTAGAAAAAAGCCAATAAAAAGTCAATTTAAACAATACATATTATTTATATTTCTGTCGATTTATATCAACCTTTCAGACTATTTTTTCTTAATACAGTCTTCGATACAACCACCCAGACTCGGCTGGAGTTTTAAAGGGACATGCCTGAATAATTGATCACTAAAAACGTTTCAGAGGAGGGTACACATCAGATGCAGATCCAAGATTTTGGTTGGAGTATTTGTGTGTGGGGGGTGCGGAGGCGGGGGTAGCGGAGGATCCTTCGAAATAAAATGTTTTTCTACATGACGTTTATTGAATTCTATTGTATTTTACCAGAATAATTTTATGTTAAATCCAATGATGACTAACAGCAGAAATGGCGCGCGCCCCAAGGTAATCCGGCATGCATAGGTTATACTTGTGGGATTTTAGAGGGTGGGGGTGCTGGGTCCGCCTTATCCCTGAATCCGCCTTAGTACATGTATCCCCTATGTCTTACCCTAAAATTGCCGCCGTAGCCAGGATAGTGAAGACGCTGCGTCTAAAACTGTCTCGCCTCTCACTCCTGCGGTTCGAATCCCACTGGGACCTCGAATTGTCAAGTGATAAAGTGTCAATTCTTAATGTCTTTTTTTGTGGTGTGGAAAAATATTGATATTTCCTATTTTAGATTATCTAAATATAATGAATGAAACTAAAACTGTCTATTATTTACAAGAATATTCATTGCGGGACAGCAATGTGTGCTACCCTAGGTTACGCACCAGGATACATTTAAAGAGTCAAACGGCAATTTTGCTTTTTGTTTAAGTCACGGCATTTTTAAACCGTTTACACATTTGAATGGTGCAAATAAATTGCTTTACATATTCCTAGCTGTTGATTTCTTTGCACCAATAAATGTATTTAAATCTGTGGTAGTACTGAAATTTCAAATTGTACTACCTTTTATTTCAATATCTGAATGTTAATACAAAACCCTGTGGGGTTTTGAAAAACTAAAAGATCGTGCAGCGCGTGCACTTATCGCCTTGAATGCAAACATCGTTGATGAGGCGCCACTATTGAAGGTTAGGTTTTTCTTTTACAATGTATGTAACACATGAGTGCTCATTTATTAAAGATTTTTTTCGCATTTTTTTCGGCGTTTATACGGTTTTAAACGTCGGTAGTAAATGGCGTAATCCATGAATCGCGTTAGTGCTTTATGGTAAATTTGCCATTGATTACCGGCGTTTAAAAGCACATAAACGCCGGGAAAAAAACGCTGTCGCTGGTTTTTCCATTTAATATTAGCAAAACCGAATAAAGAGCGAAAGGAAAGGGAATTAATTATTGTATTTACATCATTTTCCCGTCGCTATCATAGTATCAGCAACAATTCTAATGATAACACAAAGGAAAAGAGAAACCACTACTGTCAGTGTCTTTTCATGCAGTGGAATATCCATTATCTCTGTTAATGTTTACCACCATTAATTACATGTTAGCCTCCGAGGTGTATCGAATGTAGTTCCTATAACAAAAAGTAATCCCTTCCTCTTGTGATGAAAATGGGCATTATAAGTAGGGGAAAACTGCCCATTTCTATTCGATTTTGTGGTTGTATGTATAAGAAGCGTATTAATAAGTTTAACTGGATCACTGATGAACATTTTCGAAATTTCGACTCTATGCTTACACGTTGTATGCAATGAAAACAGTCAATAATTGAAAACAGTTGTACCCTTGACCTGGTTAGTAAACAAACAAGAACTTTCTTACATGTCTTGTGATCCCACCTTTTCTGGTGATTGTTCAAGTGAAAAATTAGTTTTCTATATGAACATTACACTGCTGCATCATCCATACTTGTGTTGAATTTGAAGCAAATCATTAATATGTGACACTTTAACGTTGGTGTCTATGGGGAAAAGAATTAGTCGTTTAATACCTTAAGACACACCGGATGCAAGCGCAGTATCTGCATGCAGTGTGTGCAGTCCGTTCACCTCCTTGAAGCGGAATATTCACTTTCTATGCATGCGCGGACGAGCGTAAATATTCGAGATTAAGCGCTATATTGTTTCAAAGGCAAGTATCAAGAAAATTCAAAAAATAAATTAGTTAAACCAGTTTGCAAAGATGGTATGAAGCGAATATCAATTTTATTAGGTGAGGCTTAGAAAAGGAAGCATGGCGAATGGTCGTTTGTAAAAATGATATATTGCTCTGCAAACCATCTCATCATATCATGTATGCCAACTAGTTTAATAAATGCTAAAATAATGATGGTTGGTTGTTTGGTTGAATTTCAGCACATTTTAGACTATATATGACGGTCGTTTTTTTGTAGTAATGGCAGACCACCCACTTTTCACTACAAGTTCATGCAGAGTCAATAATAACGTTCATTGGCCTATATATAGTGATGCGCACACGCTTGGTCGAGCATTCAAGGCGTATTGCCTGTTGAGAAAACCCTCTGTTTTAGTCGATATTCCTTATCGTAATCCTTACCGTAATCGTTACCGTAGTTAGTTGTACAGGTCTACTAGTACGGGGCCAACAGTATGCACAGTTATGTAAATTGCTATGGAATAACTCTTCATCCAATGTCCTCAGACACTTTGAACACCAATATACTAACAGATATTAAGGGCGTCATAGCTTTTAAAGAAAACATAATAAAACTATAAATATGTCCTTGGGACACGGGTGTCTCGCTTGTAATACATTGTTATACATTATACATAATACGTAAGTGTTCACTCGTGATATTAAGGTAATTTCGGCATCATGAAAAAGTCCAATTCGCAATTCATTATTCCCATTTCTATGTACAATTTGAACGTTCGTTTTTTACGCCGAATAGATATGCAGTACATATCCCAGAGTAGTGCTAAACATGGCCTTTCTCTTCTCATTGCTAAAATGTCAGCACTGCAGTAAGCCTTATTTCTAAAATCGTTATTATATGGACGTTAAGTTTACTACCTTTCGTACCAATTAATAATGTGATGGTGCCGTCGTTCGTACTATGCTATTGTTAGTACGGCTGTTTCTATAACATCTTGAGTGTACAAAACTATTTTTTTGCAGAATATTGCACTTAATAAACCGAGTTCATGCATGGAATTTGAGGTATATATTAGATGTGATGCTAGGTATCTAAAAGTAAATCAAAAGTGTATTAAAATGAACACGTTTTACTTAAAATGAACAAAATTTAATTTTATCCATTTGTAAGCTAGCAACACCATCTTCCGTTCTAATAAACTAGCATGTCATCGCTGTACGCAGTTTCTCCAGGTATGATTAGACAGTTCTAAGCGCGAGAAATGATACAGCGCAATACATGTGGCATTCGCAACATCTCGATAAAGTCCATGGAATCGTATGACAAACGTATCTAGAAGGAATCCATAATGGTTAGTACGTCATATACTAACATGGCCAGGGGCGTAGCTGTGTCTAAATCAGTGTATAGGCACAAGGTCTAGATTTCAAGCTTTTGTAATCTGTGATTTCGCAACAAAACATCGGAACAGAACAAAATAACATATATTAATATGAATACTTGCTTTATGAAAATCTTTCGAAATTTTGCACAATCATGGTGTGTTTGGTTCCGAAAGACCTCGAGCTAAAACAGTTCGACTTTTATTTTCTGAAAAGACCACGAGTAAAAATTGGTATGAGCTGACCATACCCCTCCACCCCATACCCACCTCTGATTTTATTGCATTGTTGGCTTTTTTATTTTTTTGATTTCTTGGGACAATGTGTTGGCACGTGCCTACAGTGCCTATAGGCAGCTACGCCACTGAATTGGCGGCACACTGATGCCAATAGACTCCTACCTAAGGGCAATGGCAGTCAACATGTTTTGCCATGTCATTTAGCCGACTTTTCTATCTATAGTTTAACATGAACGTGCTGATTAACTATTCATATGTATTGTTAAAAAACAACGTACGTTGTCATCAGCGTATAACTGAAAAAACAAGACACAAAAATTATTTTTTTTTACCGACATTCAAAACATTAAAAGACGCAAGTCTTAGCTGTCAAGATACGCACGAACATATCCTAACAGGGCAATCCCACGCACGTTGCGATGTGGGAGTGTAATCTTCATAAATAAATTAATGTAATGAATATGCAAATAAGGGTCGCATCATCGCTCGGCCATTTCCTTTCATCTAACTGTGCAATCGGAAGTGCCTCGTCGATTTCCGGCAACAGTAATATCGTATTACGGAAACTAATGAGGCAACATATAATAAAGCAGTTAGTACCTTATGAGTAATATGCCTTTAAAAATCTCAAATTAGTGCCTATTTATTATAATTGAATTTATAAAGCTCTTTGATATGAGCTCGTCAGAGCAATTTTCTCCAACTCATTTATTAACTTAAACACTCAAGTAAAATCCTCTGTTACCATGCGTGCCTTTAAGAAAAACAGCATAGGCCTATACGAATAAGATCTCCCCTTGTGTTCACGAGCTGGCGTGGCCCAGTGGATAGAAAGATAGAAAGATGGGCTTGCAACAGCACCTCAGTGGCCGGAATATTAAAGACGCTTTGACTGAAACTTTCTCCCCTCTCACCACTGCGGGTTCGAATCCCACTGGAAGCTCTACTAATCAAGTGAGAAAGTGTCGTTTCTTACGGCTGGCGTAACGTATACAGTACTGATTCTACTCTGGGAAAATAGGGTGGTCATTTACCACAAACAAAATCGACGAGACTAATGGAAAGTGTCTTGCCCAAGACTACTCCTTTAAGTGTATAAACACGTTCAAATTGTTGAAGGTGTCAGTATGTTACTACGTACATTATTTCAATGGATACATTATAATCGTAACAGATCCTTCATGATTGTCTGCGGATACATAAAGAATCGTACCAGGTACTACAAAACTGTCTATGGATACATCAGAAGCATACCAGATCCTACATAATTGGCTATGGATACATCAGAATCATACCAGGTCCTGCATAAGTGTAAGTGGATACAACAGAATCGTAACAGATCCTACATAATTGCCTGTGGGTACATCAGAATCGTACCAGGTCCTACATAACTGACTGTGGATACATCAGAATCGTACCAGATCCTACATTATTGTGTTTGGATCCGTCAGAATCATACCATGCCTTGCATAATTGTCTGTGGATACATCAGAATCATACCAGGTCCTACATTATTGTCTGTGGATACATAATAATCATTCCAGGTCCGACATTATTGTCTGTGGATATATCAAAATCATACCAGGTCCTACATAATTGTCTGTGGATACATCAGAATAGTACCAGGTCCTACATAATTGTCCGTGGGTACATCAGAATCGTACCAGGTTCTACATAACTATCTATGGGTACATCAGAAACATACCAGAATCTACATAATTGTCCGTGGATACATCAGAAACGTACCAGGTCCTACATAATAGTCTGTAGAATTATCAGCATCGTAATGGGAGATCCTACAAAACTGACTGTGGATACATCATAACCATACCAAATCCTACATAATTGTCTGTGAATACATCCGAATCGTACCAGGTCCTACATAATTGTTTGTGGATTCATCATAATCGTATTAGATCTTACATAATTGTCTGTTGATACATCAGAATCGTACCCGATCCTACATAATTGCCTGTGGATACATCAGAATCGTACCAGGTCCTACATAATATCTGTGGATACATTAGAATCATACCAGGTCCTACACAATTGTCTGTGGATATATCAGAATCGTACCAGTTCCTACATAATTGCCTGTGGATACATCCGAATGGCAACATATCCTACATATGTGTCTGTGGATACATCAGAATGGCAACAGATCCTACATAATTGTCTGTGGATACATCATAATCGTATCAGGTGCTACATAATTTTCTGTGGATACATCGGAATCGTACTAGGTCCTACATAATTGTCTGTTAATAAATCAAAATCGCACCAGGTCCAACATAATTGTCTCTGGATACATTAAAATCGTACCAGATCTACATAATTTTCTGCAGATACATCAGAATCTTACCAGGTCCTACCTATTTGTTTGCAGATACCTCATAATGGTACCAGGTCCTACATAATTGTCTGTGGATACATTAGAATCGTAAGTATATCTTACATAATTGTCGGTAGATACATCATAATCGTACCAGTTCCTACATAATTATCTTTGGATACACCATAATCGTACCAGATCCTAAATAATTGTCTGTGGATAGATTAAACTCGTACTAGGTCCCAGATAATTGCCTGTGGATACATGTACATCAGAATCGTACCAGGTCCTACATAATGTCTGTTGATAAATCAGAATCGTACCAGGTCCTACATAATTGTCTGTGGGTACATCAGAATCGTACCAGATCCTATATAATTGTAGGGGATACATCAGAATCGTACCAGATCCTACATAATTGTCTGTGGATTCATCAGAATCGTACCCGGCCCTACATAATTGTCTGCCGATACATCAGAATCGTACCAGGTCCTGCATTATTGTCTGCGGATACATCAGAATCGTACTACTGTTATACATAGTAGTCTGTAAATATATCAGCATCGTACCTGGTCCTACATAACTGACTGTGGATACATCAGAATCATACCAGATCCTACACAACTTTCTGTGAATACATCCGAATCATACCAGGTCCTACATAATTGTTTGTGGATACACCATAATCGTACCAGATCTTACATAATTGTTTGTGGATACATCAGAATCGTAAGTATATCTTACATAATTGTCTGTAGATACATCAGAATCATACCAGATCCTACATACTTGTCTGTGGATACATCAGAGTCGTACAAGATCCTACAGTATTGTTTGTGGATACATAATAGTCGTACCAGGTCCTAGATAATTGTCTGTGGATATATCAGAATCATACCAGGTCCTACATAATTGTCTGTGGTTACATCAGAATCGTAGCAGGTCCTACACAGTTGTCTCTGGATACATAAGAATCGTACCAGGTCCTACATAATTGTCTGTGGATACATCAGAATCGTACCAGATCCTACATAATTGTCTGTGGATACACCAGAATCATACCAGATCCTACATACTTGTCTGTGGATACATCAGAATCGTACCAGATCCTACAGTATTGTTTGTGGATACATAATAGTCGTACCAGGTCCTACATAATTGTCTGTGGATATATCAGAATCATACCAGGTCCTACATAATTGTCTGTGGTTACATCAGAATCGTAGCAGGGCCTACACAGTTGTCTCTGGATACATCAGAATCGTACCAGGTCCTACATAATTGTCTGTGGATACATCAGAATCGTACCAGATCCTACATAATTGTCTGTGGATACACCAGAATCATACCAGATCCTACTTAACTGTCTATGGATACATCCGAATCATGCCAGGTCCCACATAATTGTCTGTGGATACATCAGAATCGTACCAGGTCCTACATAATTGTCTGTGGATACATCAGATTCGTACCAGATCCTACCTAATTGTCTGTTGATACATCAGAAACGTACCAGGTCCTGCATTATTGTCTGTGGATACTAGTACATCATAATCGTACCAGGTCCTACATAATTATCTTGGGATGCATCAGAATCATACCAGGTCCTACATAATTGTCTGTGGATACATCCGAATCATGCCAGGTTCCACATAATTGTCTGTGGGTACATCAACATGGCTGTGTTTGCAGTGTTTGCGAAGCATTACAACAAAAATGTTGCAAACAAACTTTTCTATGTGTGCTGTTAATTTAATGACGTATACACAACAACGAACAAAACGTGATATTTATGTATTAATATTTGTATACTATGACGTAACTGTTATCCGTAACGCGTTGTATTGGGAAGGGCGGTAGCTAATGTTGATAGAACTTTTGAATAAGTATATGCAATAACATCTGTCTGTTTAAATTAAACAACCAAGGACGCCAAAATGACACCAATACTTAATGCAGCTTTGTTTTTACAGTAAAATAAAACTAATATTCACAACATCCTGTTTTTAGAAACACGAACACATACTGCGTCTTATATTATCATTTTCCCCGCACGTAATAGGAGACCAAACGACGTTTTAATTACACGTAAACTGTCATCCATCATAAAACACAAACTCTAGTTCAACTTTTGGGAAAACATTATTCAAATTTGTGTCACCCTTCCATTTGGTCTGCAACACAGATATTTCAAATCAGTATATAATGCATTTGATAACATTAAAGGTATGTTATGATTTTTTTTTTCAATTTGCACAAGTGTACAATAACACAGATATTTACAAAGAGCAGTTACACATTCTAAAAACATGTTTACATTTAGTCCGGCCGTGCCTCCGCTGAACCTTGCAAAGTAGTCTATAGTGTTTTTTTCTGTTGATTTTATGAGATTTGTGTATGCCATTGAAGATTCCGAGTGATGCAACGGTTGCATCCTTGGGCATTATGGAATATCCAAGATGGCGTCCAATAAGAACGCCAAAATATAACACAAAATATGATGTCGTTTCAATAATGTTTTATCTAATGATTTAGCATGCTTTGTTAATTACGAGCAACGGATATCTATCATTTTCTATATTTAGATATCCAATATGGCGTCAAAATGGCGGGAAAAATAGGGGAAAAAACATATTTTCAACGCATAACCACATTATTACGTCAATTTTAATCATCGTTGCCGGTTGTTAGCCACATTATTATGTCAATTATAATATTTGTAGCCGGTGTTTGGCATATATACTACATAAATACTTCGTTTTGGCAATAAGTCTCGTATATAATAAATTAGTATGGATATAACCGGGATGAAGCCTCACGAACGCTGGTTCCAGTCACTGTACCAGATGGAACCGAAATAGCCCCTCAAGAGATCCTAAAGCTAATTCGGTGTTCGTGTACAAGTACAGAACCGTGCTCTTCTATGCGGTGCAGGTGCAATGAGGCCCGCTATTCGTGCACGATATTCTGCGCCTGTCAAGGCAACAGAGATAATTGTATGAATGAACAGACACAATAAGTGAACTGAATACATTTGAATGTCCATGTGGATTAGAATCCCGAAATAAGTTTAACGAAGCTGTTACAAACTGTTTCTCTACGTTACACCATGTTAGGTAAATTTCATGTGAACGACAAAATCATATAATAGTTATAAACATTAATATTCCGTTTGGAATCTCAACTAATCTACTATAGTCCAACGTTTTATGCATCATATCATTCCATTTTTTTTTCACTCTAGTCCCTTTATATAGCTTAATATATGGTAACTTAGGTATCGTATTTAAAGAACAGTACATAACGTTTTATACTGGAGCTGTTATGATGTCATATTAGTTCATGTGTCATTTCGTTATATATGCCTTGCTTAGAATCATTCCTACTACATGATTGCTTTGCTTTGCTGGCAATAATAATTCTGGTCATACATGTTTAGTTAAACAGTTGTTTTATTTGCTAACGCATATATGTCATAGTCACGTATGTTATATTAATATATCCTTTCAATTTTGTTATACAGTATGTTTTGGAGTGAGAAAAATAACTTTACGTTTATTTGATACAAATAAATGAGCTGATTATGAATGGTTTTCGATATAACTCTTTCTAGATGTTCCTTTATATGTTTGGCGGCCAACTTGGACGCCATCTTGAACATTTCTAAATGCCCAATGATGCAGAAGTTGCATCACTCGGAATCGTCAATGGCATACCCAAATCTCTTAATTTCAACTAAGAAAAAAACTATAGACCACTTTGCAAGGTTCAAGGCCGATTTCCCAGATTACAGCCGGACTAATTATATAAATCAACAAAACACATGTTTTATTGTTCACTGGTGTCTCTCGAAAAATAGCATTATATTAGATATGATAGAAAATAGGCTGTTAGAATGGTAATGAAGGGACAGAATAGATAAAAAGAATAGCAGAGAAGAATAGAAGTGAACCACACCACTGAGCGTGTTGTTTTACAAAACGTGGTCAATTCTGAGCTGCAATATGTTCCCATTTATCGTTGTGTTGTCTTATTTTGTCTCTAGATGTCGCCATTATTCTTTCTATGTTTTCAATTTTGTTTAAATATAGTATAAAGTTTGCAAAACTGGGAATTGTCTTTGTATATTTACTTTTGAAAATAAAATACTTCGCAGTCATTAATGTACAATTTATTTAAAATACAAAAGTTAGACGCTGTTGCCATAGTTCCAAATGAAATTATTTTAAATTCTACATTGCATTATATATTTTTACTGATTAAAAGGTTTTTCACTTCTGTCCAAAAGGCTCGCCCAAAATAAATGCTCGATTGTTTCTATTTGCATATTACAAAAATCATACTTGTATTTGCAATTTTACTTTTATACAAAAAGGTGTTTGTTGGAAGAACATTAACGGTTTGCTTTAATGCTTGAAACATAAATTCGTCTGTGCTCATTTAAGTAACACAGCTGTCAATTAAAACAACGATAAAAAGCAAACATAATGATATGCATCAATCGTTAATATTATACTGAGGCATATTTCTGAATCATTTGAAAGACTGGTGTCGCCTATTCTTAATTAGTGCAATGAAGAATGGGGCTTTAGTCACGCCAATAAAATGTAAAGCGCTAGGAACAGTTTTGAAAGCGTCTACACGCCATTTCATTTTCCATTGCCCGGCATTATAGTTATAAGCTCTGTACTGTATTCCCCAATATAAGAAGCTATATTTTTGCTTAGTTGTTTTGAAAAACCTATCTTAGTTTTAGTTTTCGTAAAAAAAACGTACACAAACCATACGTTGAGTATGTTTTGAAAAAGCTGTTTTGGTCGGATGGTGCTGACCCATCTACTTGCATGTAGAAACATGAGGAAAATGTAAAATATACTTCTTGTGTTTATTATGCTACGCATTATGAAGACATTGTACCAATGTATGATTTAACCTTCATAAATACTCTTCAAAAGTTGAATTATTTTTTTTAGGAAGATTTTTTGGTTTGTTTCCCTTGTCAACCAATCAAAATTAAGAGATTCTGTCCAATAACTCCGAATTTACCCTGAAACTTTTTCCCTGTCTGCTGATTGGTTGTTAATTGATGTAGTCTGGTCTAAAGATGAAGTAGGAAGCTCATCGACTATAAAGAAGCATTGTTTGTTTGTTTGTTTGTATGACGGTCGGTTTTAGTGGTGGAGTCAGACCAACCACTTATTCTTGGGAAGTACTAGTTCACCCTCTCGACCACGGATACTTATTAAATATTGTTAAACCTATTAAATCGATAAACCCATTGTCCAAGCTCAATTTTGGCCAAACATTACCATGTGTTCTATCATGTCTATTGTATAAAATGTTTGTTTGTGGGACAGCATGTGTGCTTTATGTAACGGGGTAAATACCTCATGTGACTTTAATTGGTCAACTGGCATGGTCAGATATATGTTTGATTGACAGAGCGGATCTATGCATTGGGCATCATTTGGTAAACATGTATTAGATAATTTAGGATTAAATAAAATATGTGTCCTTATAACAAGGCAAAGAAGATCTAAATCGGGTTTTACGTTTCAACCATATTTAACTCAGTTAAGCATCTCATCTCATTGACTAGACTGAAGCGGGTGGGAAAAACACTATAGAAACACCAAGAGGAACGAAAAATTCAATTCTATTGTTCGCTTGATAACAAAATTATTTATTTTATTTGAGAACTTAAATCTTAAAAAAGTAGAAATAAAAATTGAACAGGAAATGTAGCATTGAAGAACCACAGTCAGTGGAAAACACAGAAACAACCAATAATTACTAAGATGAGTAGATACAAAAATCGAAAGGAAAACCAGCATTTAAGGACGACAGTCAACCACACACACACACAGATACAAAGAACAACTTTAAAGATGAATAATAGGCAAGACAATACATCACAAACAAAAAAGCATCCATAAATATGATAAATTATGTTAACGCCTATCATATTTTTGTTTTGTAAAAAAAAGAAACTCTAAACACTAAGGTTATTTGTCCAATCTTCTTTTTTTCTTGTTAACATCAATTTAATCTTCAAACGCATTTTTTATCTTTTATACATCGCTAACATATTAACGTAGGAGTTGTATTGTTTTTGTATTCCTTTATTAACTTTGAGGTGGTGCCTAGACTTCCAAGTGACACATAAGTAGACACCACAAACACATGTTTGTAATAATTATAGTATTCTGTCTCGGCCCATTATTTGCATCCATGAAGCTATTTATGTCATCCAAAACTATGACTATATGTCAACCTTCTCTTAGATTGCCTTATATATCTTCTTATCAAATACGTTTACGACATTACATATGGATTTTAAAATATATTCTTTAAATGTCAGAGGTTTGGTAAATAAACGCAAACGGCAACAAGTATTCCACTGGTTAAAGGATCAACACTTTTCAATATGTCTTTTACAATAAACACATTTAAGTAGCAAATTAGAACAAACATGGAAAACCGAATGGGGTGGAAATAACAGTAATAGTGAAGGTGTATGCATTCTAATCAATTCAAGCCTATCATACACGTTTTAAAATATACAGATATTTTCAGGAAGACTACAAGCTATCGATTTAAAAACACCGCTAAAGAAATAACTTTATTAGCTCGACTATTCGAAGAATAAGAGAGCTTATGTAATCACCCCGGGGTCGGCGTCGGCGTCGGCGTCCCACATCAAGGTGTGCCTGTAAGCTGTGTTTACAAGTCTATATCTCTTACATTTCTTATCCTAGCACAACCAAATTCGGCCATGGGCTTCCTTATAGCATTATCTTAATGGCTGCATAAGCAATTTTGGTTCCTGTAACCCATGGGCTCCCATGGAACCCAAATTATGATAGCCCATACAATGTGTCTATTTCACATCAAATTTTGCGTGTAAGCTGTGTTTACAATTCTATATCTCTTACATTGCTTACCCTAGCACAACCAAATTTGGCCATGAGCTTCCTTATAGCATTATCTTAAGGCCTGCTTAAGTAATTTTGGTGCCTATAACCCCTGGGCTCCAATGGAACCCAAATTCTGATAGCCCTTAAAATGTGTCTATTTCACATCAAATTTTGCGTGTAAGCTGTGTTTACAGGTCTATATCACTTACATTTCTTGTCATAGCTAAACTAAATTTAGGAATTGGTTTCCTTATAGTATGTTGTAAAGGGTTGCGTAAGTAATTTTGTCTTCTGCAAATTCTGGGCTCTCATGGAACCCAAATTTTGATGGCCCATAAAATGTGCAATAAAGGCAGATCTAGGTTTGCATTATGCATCTTATTCATAACTCTCCCATATCGGGGCATGGGCTCCCTCCTCCAACCCCCCACCACCACCCACACACTCCACATAGCTTCTTACACATGTATGTTGCCCCCCCCCCCCCACTGCCTCTCCCCCAGCCCCCATCCCCCACCCCAACTCGAAACTCCATTTTTTTTTTACATATTTCTGTGTTGTTTTAGTCACTTCTTACCACATAGCTTCTTGCACATATATGTTGGCCCCTCCACCCCACAGCCTCGAAACTGGAATATATTTTTTTTTACATATTTCTGTGTTGTTTTGGTCAATTCTTATATAACTTCTTCGATTTTTTTATATATTTTTTTAAATATTTCTGTGTCAATTCTTACACATAGCTATGTTGCGCCGCTTCCCCCATACATATTTCTGTGTTGTTTTGGTCAATTCTTACATAGCTTCTTACCCATATATGTTGCCCTCACCCCCACCCCCCATACACACACCCCACCTCTCCCCCACCACTCCACCCCCACTCAAAACTGGAATTTTTTATTTATTTATTTTTACATATTTCTGTGTTGTTTTAGTCACTACTTAGCACATAGCTTCTTGCACATATATGTTGGCCCCTCCACCCCACAGCCTCGAAACTGGAATATTTTTATTTTTACATATTTCTGTGTTGTTTTGGTCAATTCTTATATAACTTCTTCGATTTTTGTATATATTTTTTTTAAATATTTCTGTGTCAATTCTTACACATAGCTATGTTGCGCCGCTTCCCCCCATACATATTTCTGTGTTGTTTTGGTCAATTCTTACATAGCTTCTTACCCATATATGTTGCCCTCACCCCACCCCCAACACACACACCCCGCCTCTCCCCCACCCCCACCCCCACCCCTCCACCCCCACTCAAAACTGGAATTTTTTATTTATTAATTTTTACATATTTCTGTGTTGTTTTGGTCAATTCTTACACATAGCTATGTCCCCCCCCCCCCCACACCCAACACCCTCCCCCCCCCACCCCAACTCCCCCTACCCCCTATAAATATTTTTATTTTATTTTCATTTTTTAAAATATTTCTGAGTTCTTTTGGTCATTTCTTACACATAGCTTCTTACACATACATGTTGTCTGATCCCCCCCTCCCCCCCCCCACCCCACCCACCCGCATCTCCCCTCCCCCACTCGAAACTTGATTTTTTTCATAATTCTGTGTTGTTTTGGTCAATTCTTACACATATAGCTACGTAACCGCCCTCCCCCACCCCACCCAACCCCCCACCCGGGCTCGCCCCCCACCCACGCGGGCTCGCCCCCCACCCCTAATTTGAACGCAATCATTTACATATAAAACAATTTATATTAAATTTAGATACACAGATAAAATATCAATAAAAAAATGAAACGAGGCCACAATAAAAATTGCCAGATATCAGCTCCCTCCCCGAGTTCCCTTTCGACCACTAATTTCTTTAAAATGACAGCAATTGTGCATTAAAACAGATCAAAATAATAAAATTTCACACCTAATTTTATACCGGCCCGAGTTTCTACACAAGCCCCGTCCACCAACCCCACCCCCACATTGTTTTAGCCTTGTTTTCTGATGGTATATACTAGCTATATAATTTATTATTCTCTGAAAAATCGAATAGTCGAGCTGCGCTGTTCTCCGACAGCTCTTGTATAAATATTGCATCCCAGTGAGGGTGACAGTGGATATTACAATATCAATATCCACTGTCACCCTCACTGGAATGCAATATTCAATTTATTATACCGAACAAATGTTTTGATTAAAATTTAAATATACGAGGGGGGAAAAATCGCAATAATTTTTTTTTTTTTTTAAATTTATATTTTTATACCAGTTTTGATTTAAAGTAACAAATCTGCTAGCCACATTTTTTTATTGTCGTTTGGTAAACCAAGCGTCTTATGATTGACATAACTTCAACTGTATTTTAATAAGCGTCCACGGATAACCGTGTCGTTATTGGAAAAACCCAAAACCTATTTCTATGCTTCCCGTGACGTCACACTCGTGTAACAGTAAAAATTGTTACCGGTGAACAGTATACAGTTATCACATGTGTGTTTGGGGAACAGTCAAAACTGTTTTCCCGAGGTGGAGGGGATGGCAGTGTGAACTGTTTCCCGAGGCCGATAAACAGTTCACACTGACATCCCCCGACACCAAGGGAAAATAGTTTTGACTGTTCCCCAAACACACATGTGATAACTGTTTTATTACCTGATTAATGTTACTGTACGAAACAGTGAAAATGAAAATTTGTTTTATAATGGGAACCTATGGTAAAAAAAGCAACATGACGTCACGCAAACGAAATTCCAGCACGTGAGGGAAACAGTCGAAACTAAAGCCCGGTAACAGTTCGTTTTCACCGGGAACAGTCTTTTCCTTAGAGAATTAGCAAGAAATGACGATATAGCATTTATATAGGAGATCAGGTAATAATAAAAATTGCTTCACGCTTAGGGTATGGGCAATTTATACAGGAGTGTAAACGTGAGGTATAATAATAGAAAATATCTACGGTCTAAATAACGATGATATAACTTTACTCGAAAAGTTACAAAAATACATTTTAAAACATGAAGATAAAAACTGTGTTATAGGGGGTGATTTCAATACAGTCCTTAATGTGCAGCAACGAGGTCCGGGGTAGTTTAAAATGAATAATAATTTAATTCTAAAAAGAGAATATCAAAAAAAAAATTAAAAACATTATTGGAGAGGTCGCCAATATTAACAAAGACGCAAATCCAAACACACTATGGGAAGTAATAAAAGGTTCTATTATGCAACATATAAAAAGAAATATGATAACAAGCAAGAAAAACAACTTCAAAAAGATATTGAAAACTTATATATTCGAATGCAAATTATAGTAGACAAAGACAGAAAACAAGCAGAATTAAATGATATATATATATTATATTAACAGAATAAGTGGAATTATTATTCGTTCTAAAGCGCAAATGGTCAAAAACAATGAAATTTTAATATTTCAATCAATTTCAATAAGCTTTTCACAAATTTAGAAAAGGGAAAAAATCGGAAACTAAAACAATTTCAAAAGTTAATATTAATGGAAAAATTATAACCAATCAGCCGGATATACTAAACGAGCTAAAAGGGTTTTATGAACCTTTTCTTCTTGAGTTAATTGTTATTAAAGAAGTTAAAATTGGTATATTTTCATGATTTTATCAAATGCATAAAATAATACAAACATAAAATCATAAAAATATCCAATTTTCACTTTTTTAATAATTCAAACGAAAAGGAAGAATGCATTAGCAAAGAAATATGATGGAATAATTCTGAACTTAAAATTTCAAATAAAACTATATATTATAATAAATGGTACGATTTTTGTAATATGTATATCGAGAATATCAAACATTTATTTTGGGAATGTACCAAAACACAAACGTTTTGGACTGAACTGGCATTATTTTTAACTGCAAGAATGTATATATTACATTTAATTTTTAAACAATATCTTTTGGAATAAATGATATACATGTTCATTCTGTGTGCTAAATACTATGTTTTTGAAAATAAGTGTAGACAGACCATTCCTAGATGTGAAGTATTATTGTTTATCTTTCAAAACGAATCGATATTGAAAAACAAATAGCTATAATCACACTGGTAAACCGGCGACCGAAAGATCAGCTGGCTACCGAAAGATCAGCTCAAAGCAAAAAGGTACCCATCAACACTGGGGTAAGTATTTCTGCTCGTTGGATACGTTATTCTCAACATATTTACAAAAGAAATGGTTCTCCGTGTTGCTGAATGAACGATACACGAATGTGTGTAAATGTCTTTGCATTATGTCAAATATTTTGTGAGATATGGCGAGTTAAACGTGAATGTTTCCCAAAAAGATGTCAATTCTGAAGTTTATACCCTAACTACTCATAAAATATTCAATACTGAGGTAAAACAGGTATACGATTAAAACAATTTATATTTAATGTAAAACGTATATAATTCTTACTGCAAGAATCCACGTATTAAAAAAGTTTTGACTATTTAAACTACACCGGTCGGTAAGAAAATGCGCCCGAATGGCACAGCTCCGAAAATTATTGGCGCCCCGAAAGATCAGCCTGAAATCAACTTGAGAAAATCGCATTTTTGTGACCAGACGGGTGTTTTATTAGTATTTCATGAAATCACAAGAAATACTGGTTGCATTTAAATACATTGCATCAGACAATTTACTGAAATTGATAAAACCTATTTCTTTAATCAAATAGTATTTATGCTAAAAACGACGCGAATAAAAAAAGTTAACGGTTATCGTCTCATGCGTTTGGGCAATGAGCAGTTTTATAAGGAATCTTGTGACCAGTCGTAAACCAGTGAAATTACTTAACAAATATTATTCAATTATCGCCTGCTAATGAGGTCAATACGTAGAGTTATCGACCAGAACAATTCATTTGACCAAGAACGAAGTTCGAGGTCGATATGATTTTTTTTTCTGTTTGATAAATCTGCGTATTGACCGATATATCAAATAGGCAATAATTTTTGTTATTATTAAAATTATATTATTTTGTACTATAATATCCAACATACTTTATAGTTCATAAGCGCGGGAAACGTCTTAATTATAGATTATTCCGAATGTATTGATGTGCGTTGTGGAATGTTATTAAAGGTGCCGTTTTTCTACTTCTGAAGTAGAAAAAGGGCACTTTTAATAATATTCAATACCGTACATTATTGTAGAACCCGTAACAGCTATTGGAAAAAAGGTCACAAATCCGTATTGATTTTTCTTTCAGGTTCATAATGAAATTATTCAAATGCTACTATTGCCACGAAGAAACTGATACAACTTAACAAATAATAGCACATTTATGTGATAATCATTCAAGTGAAACAATAAAATATAAAGAGTTAGAGCTGAACTATGTAACAGACAAAACAGGATACAGAACAAAAACTTTGAATAACATTATACCTGTTTCTCACAAAATAATCGTTACCTCAGACAACAGCATCTTCAGAAGTAGAAAAACGGCACCTTTAAAAACATTCCACAACGCACATCAATAATATAATTTTAATAATAAAAAAATTATTGCCTATTTGATATATCGGTCAATACGCAGATTTATCAAACAGAAAAAAATCATATCGACCTCGAACTTCGTTCTTGGTCAAATGAATTGTTCTGGTCGATAACTCTACGTATTGACCTAATTAGCAGGCGATAATTGAATAATATTTGTTAAGTAATTTCACTGGTTTACGATTGGTCACAATATTCCTTATAAAACTGCTCATTGCCCAAACGCATGAGACAATAACCGTTAACTTTTTTTATTCGCGTCGTTTTTAGCATAACTACTATTTGATTAAAGATATAGGTTTTATCAATTTCAGTAAATTGTCTGATGCAATGTATTTAAATGCAACCAGTATTTCTTGTGATTTCATGAAATACTAATAAAACACCCGTCTGGTCACAAAAATGCGATTTTCTCAAGTTGATTTCAGGGCTGATCTTTCGGGGCGCCAATAATTTTCGGAGCTGTGCCATTCGGGCGCATTTTCTTACCGACCGGTGTAGTTTAAATAGTCATAACTTTTTTAATACGTGGATTCTTGCAGTAAGAATTATATACGTTTTACATTAAATATAAACTGTTTTAATCGTATACCTGTTTTACCTCAGTATTGAATATTTTATGAGTAGTTAGGGTATAAACTTCAGAATTGACATCTTTTTGGGAAACATTCACGTTTAACTCGCCATATCTCACAAAATATTTGACATAATGCAGAGACATTTACACACATTCGTGTATCGTTCATTCAGCAATACGGAAAACCATTTCTTTTGTAAATATGTTGAGAATAACGTATTCAACGAGCAGAAATACTTACCCCAGTGTTGATGGGTACCTTTTTGCTTTGAGCTGATCTTTCGGTAGCCAGCTGATCTTTCGGTCGCCGGTTTACCAGTGTGATAATGCATGATAAAATACAACAACATAACTTAAAATGGAGTCATTTTTTAAACATCATATAAATCCTATCAAAGAAATGGAAAAAAGGCAATATTTCTTTCTTCTCTCTTCTTTTTATTCACTTCCTGCTGATACAAATGAGTTGGCGGTTGAGTCTATAGATGTGTTTGTGATGGTGTGTGAGTGAACACACGTGCCCTTGAGCGTACGTGGATGTGTAAGAAGAGCGTGTTTGAGAGCGTGCGTTATGTGAGAAAAAAGACACAACAACAATTATTGTATCAAATATTTGTACGTAGAATATAAAACTGAGCAAACAATTTACGCATGGTATTATAGATATGGGGGCGTTTCACGAAGCATCGTACGTAAGTTTTTATCGTAAGTTTTTGCGTACGAAGTTCGTAAGTGATTACAAGCGTTTCACAAAAAAAAGACTTACGATTTCCCGTGAAAATATCGTAAGTTTTTACGTAAGTCTACACCAACACCTTAGGTGGTGTACGCATTTTTTTTTTCGTAAGTCAAAAAAACAAAATGGCAACAATAGTTCATTTTCAATCAGTATTGCAGTTAATTCTCATCGATGAAAACCGGGAACTGACACCGACCCAGCTATTAGCTTCATTTTCTGAAAATAGGTTTCAATCCAGCACGTGATGGCCTATTTATATACGAAAGCACATACATGTCGGTAGATGTCAAGGTCGACGTCTCCGCTGAAGTTGCAAAAATGCCAAAATTAAATGCCAAATATTTGTTTATAATTAAATGACAAAGGAACCCAATGGATGGATTCCATTGTACCGGTAAGTGTATGTATACATTAATGCTTTTTATTGTATTATACAATCAGGTAAGATTATGATGATGAATGTCCATCAATGAAAATAATGCAGGGATGCTAATTTACCCCACCGACTAAATTATTTTGAGAAATAAGTAGGCTTGTGCAACTCTACGGACTGTGACATTTATTAAAGTATATGGATTTCCAAGCTGTGTTATTGACCGTCTGTGCCATATTAGTATCGTGTATGCTGACATTATAGATCTATTTGAATCCCTATAGCCGAAATGTATCAGAGCTGTCCATACAATGCATATGTCAAAGCTGCCCCTACACTGCATATGTCAGAGCTGTCCCTAAACTGCATGTATCATAGCTGTCCCCGACACTGCATGTGTCATAGCTGTCTCCGACATTGCATGTGTCAGAGCCTTCCCTACACTACATGTGTCAGAGCTGCCCATACACTGCATGTGTCAGAGCTGTTACAACACTGCTTGTGTCAGAGCTGTCCCTACACTGCATGTGTCGGAGCTGCCACTACACTGCATGTGGGAGAGCTGCCCCTACACTGCATGTGTCCTCTAAATTACATGTCATGATGTGTCAGAGCTGTCCCTATACTGCACCTGTCAGACCTGCCCCTACACTGCATGTGTCAGAGCTGTCTCTACCCTGAATGTGTTGTCAGAGCTGCCCCTACACTGCATATGTCAGAGCTGCTCTACATTGCATGTCGCAGAGCTTTCAATTACATTGTATGTGTCAGAGCTGTCCCTACACTGCATGTGTCAGAGCTGTCCCTAAACTGCATGTGTCAGAGCTGTCTCTACTTTGACATTACATGTGTCAGAGTTGTCTCTACATTGACATTGGATGTGTCAGAGCTGTCCCTACACTGCATGTGTCAGAGCTGTCCCTACACTGCATGTGTCAGAGCTGCCCCTACACTGCATGTGTCAGAGCTGCCCCTACGCTGCATGTGTCAGAGCTGTCTCTACATTGCATGTCTCAGAGCTTTCCCTACACTGTATGTGTCAGAGCTGTCTCTACACTGCATGTGTCAGAGCTGCCATTACACTGCATGTGTCAGAGCTGTCTCTAAATTGCAAGTGTCAGAGCTTTCATTACACTGCATGTGTCAGAGCTGTCCCTACACTGCATGTGTCAGAGCTGTCCCTACAACAATTGACTGTCCCAGCACGACTTTACATGGCAACAATGGAATATCAACATCCTGCTTCAATGGCTATTGATGAACGCAATATAAAGCAAGATAAAAGTTGCACTCATTGTATTTGATTTTGTATACTCATGGTTCATGATGCTAGCTTGGCACCTGCTTAAGCAATGTTACCGTTAAAACTATTTATTAAGTATTGATTCACATTGTTTTGGCATGTATGTTGTTTTAAATTCCGTTGACCGTTATAAAGCCATGATATAAATAGCATTATACATTAACTAGTGTAATAAATATGCAAATGAATGCTGAATCATCACTTTATTTTCAGTTCAGCTCGGTCTACAATCAGAATTGGCTTACCAGTAGAATTCAATGAGACATCATACATTATTAGGTAAATAATAAAATAGACAACATACTATATACACAAATTACCTAACTCTGTAACCTATTTTGACAAAGTTATGCCCCTGTTTTATACTTAGTCAAATTGTGATAAATGAGTATGTAAACTGATAATCGTAGGACTGAAATACTTCTATGAATAAATATTTAGTTCTGACAGAAGAAGATACATAATTATCTCCAATCTTTGCAATTCAAAATTGTACATAGAATTATTTTTACAAGTGCAATATTATATCAATGTGGAATGCCTGAAAACGAACCGTGCTTTTTGTTGGGTATATTTCTAATGAAAGTTATTTTACATTTATTTTTACTGTATGACTGCATCTTTTCCAGAAATATTCTTTAATAGAGCTTTTAGTTCATTTGAAGGAAAAATGCAATATTTTGGTAGAAATTAAACCAGAGAATATTATTGTAGGCACTAAGTGACATTGACAATATTTTATTTATTTTATTGCTTAATTATCTATATAAAGTATATATTCTTGCAAACTTAAAAAATGTCTTCCAATTTATAACAAGTTAAACGGTTTAGACATATTGAACTGTTCTCAATACACTCATTAGCAAATGGTAATAAAATATTTAAAAAAAAATAGAAAAAAGATGGAATGGAATTCAGGATATCTTACATGTAATTATAGGTTTAATATTAAGCAGAAATTTAGCTGTATGGTATATATATTGTATAACCATTCGCTATATGATCAAATTATCAATAGCGTGAGCAGAGAGGTACTGTTAAAAGTAATATCTGTATTGTACGAGGTCATACAAATAACATCTGCATACTGTATGATGTATGACGTCTAAATTATAATCATGTACACTTGGTATTTGAAATAATATGTTAAAATGTTAATGTTAAAATAAACTGTTTAATTACTGGATAGGTTGAAACGAAACTTCACACCTGTATTCGGTATCAGTAAATAGCATGCCACGCAAAAGTCACATAACTCTGCAACGTATGTTGACACAGTTATGCCCCTTTTTTACTTAGGCAGAATGTAAGTGTAGTTACCTTTTATCTATTTAACTACTGCACAGATTGGAATGAAATTGCACACATGTATTTGGTAAGAATGAATAACATTCCATGCAAAAGTTGTACAACTCTGAAACCTATTTTGGCACAGTTATGCCCCTTTTTTTAACTTGGGTACATTTTGTTAGAAATCTTATGTGTTACCACTGGGCAGATTAGAATTAAACTTCACACGCACATATTAGTCAAATAAACCTGTTTAAGACTTTAAGTAATACTATTTAAAAGTTAGCATATATGATATTTTAACAGAATTAATATGCCCCTTTTTCAACGTAGTTGCCCAATAAATAGACAAGGCCTCGAAAGTGGAGCGCGCAACTTCACAGTAAAACAGTTGCACTTCTTATTTTAATCATTTTTATTTTAGGCTGATGTAAGAATTTGATCTATCGGTACATGTAGTACTGAGTGTCATTGGAGGCTATATATAGAGTGCAAGCTTCTATTAGTGAGGTAAGAGATACATTGATACCACAGGTTTAACCAAGGATTTGTCCATATTTTATGGACAAATCCTTGGTTTAACAATATTAACAATGCAAAATGCATTTAATCAACAATTACTAATATATGCTAAAACATTTTACTTTGAACTAATCAAACACATATTATTACTGATATGCAAAAGATGTTGGAAAACTAATGGGAGACCAAGGAGTTTTATACGTATCAAGATTGCCATGTGTCCCTTTAACAGGGTGGCCACGGACTCTGGAATAAAGGGAAAATGGCCTCACACAAAATCGCTGCATGAACAAATCAGCGAATTAAAGAATTAAAAAAAAATGCAGAAATCAGGGGAAAAGTCATGGCATTTTAATTCTGCACCACCTTAAACACAAAACAAAAATGTTGAACATGTAACTGACACTCTTCAGGCAGAAAGAAATAACAGTTTAACGATAAAAAAAATATAATTCTCTATGAAAATAATTTAATCTTAAATGCTTAAATGGTTTTATATGAAATAGAGAAACAAATGTAAATGCAGAATAAATCTATATATATATGCCCATATGTGTGGTATTTGTTGAAGATTGGCCATATATTCAGGGAAACCCATTGCTGGGTTATATAATCAAAGCACTATAAGTGCTGATGGACGGTGCCACTCAGAAAGTATTGATTCCTAAAAAAACGGGTTTGCGTACTAAGGTGGTGAACATTTGTGCAAAATATTATTGCAATCGGATGAGGCATTAACCAGAGTTATGGGGAAGGACAGACGGACAACGTCAATTATATATCCCTCCACCTAATCGGCTGGGGATAAAAAGTGAAGTTATATAAAAATGTTTAAATGTACAAGTGTCAAAAGGGAATAATTGTAAAATGAAAATGTCAAAGAAAGTTGGTCACAACATACGTATACATGAGATCTCGATTCCTTTCGAAACCAAATCAGATTCAATCATGCATGACAGAGTTATCGCCCGGTGTCGATATGGCTAAAACAAAACAAAGTTCATTGAATTAGGATAAGTATAAATAAATAAATAAGTGTAGTCTGATGAAACGGTAGTCAGAGTTACTATGTATTGTTCTAAATTCCTTAAATATAAATACTTTTTAAACACAATATTGATACTGGTAATAAAATGGGGGAAATGCGATTGATAGAACGTAATAATTATAACTATTCCACTGTAATATATGTATTCATTCATGAAGTATGTTTGTACTCTTCTCTGAAATATTGTGTAATGTATTCCGCCTTGTTTAGGCAATAAACATGTAAATGTTATACCAAATAAAATATTATATGAATTGAATTGATGAAAATAAGTGTATGGTTTGATAAAGAGATGTCTGTGGCAGGGGCGTAGCTAGCCCTCTATTCATGTATATTCATAATTGTGCTAGGGGGTCCGGGGGCATGCCCCCCCGGAAAATTTTGAAAACAATGGTGCAATCTGGTGCATTCTGGGCGTTCTGAGGTGCTTTTGTCAGAATCATGTGGATTCAGCCGCGTACTCGCGTATAGGCAGCTACGCGCCTGTGTGGTACATAGTTATATAATCTCTTCTACTTTATGAACGGCCTTTACAAGTTACCATGATGTAATGTGATAAAAGTTCAATTAAATATCATGGTAATCGAATTACTTACTCTTCAAATGTACGTACGCACGGATTCTGTTTATAATCCAATTATATCTGATATATCTATTACATGTATGCATGCTAATTGTTCTAAGGCCATCCTTAGAAATATATTTGTTTGCTGTTTCCCGACCCAGGATTTTATAAGTGGGTGGGTAGGTAGGTAGGTGATTTTTTTTTTGCCAAAGACAGTAAAAACCTTAAGAAATTAAAGAAAAATATACTAAAAATAGTATTAAAACAATTATGTTAAAAAATTGCTATAAAAGGTTAATTATTATATTAATTAAGAAAGTTCTTGTTTGTTTACTAAACAGGTCAAGGGTATAGCTGTTTTCATTGATTGACTGTTTTCATTGCTAACAAAGTGTAAGCATAGAGTCGAAATTTCGAAAATGTTCATTAGTGATCCAGTAAAACTTATTAATATGCTTCTTATACATACAACCACAAAATCGAATAAAAATGGGCAGTTTTCCCGGTTGGTATAAACGGCGAAAAGGAATGTTTAAGCGAAAAGGAATTACCGCGAGCGAAAAGGAATGTGTTTAGTATATTTTGGGCTTAAATAAGCTGGTTAGGGACATAATTATTATTTGCTCATTAATTAAACATGATATTACTATATCGATATTCTTTATTAAGTCCAATTATGAAAATTAAGATGAAAGAGGTGTAGTTTAGTCGGAAGCACACAGGAAATCCCGCGAGCGAAACGGAACCTATTGTTATAGTAATGTCTTAATTAAGCTTTTTAATCACATTAGTATTATATTAGTATTATATAAAGGAAATCCCGCAAGCGAAAAGAAACGTGTGGTTTATACCTGAGATGAATATTCGGGATGAATTCATCCAAGTTTATAGATAGATACTTTTATTTCAAATTTCCAATAGGCTATAAAGCCCGTGAGGATACAAATACAAAGTATAACATGGTAGCTACAATGTATAACATGGTACCAGTGCAGTAATTATACATGTATATATATATGAAAACGGCAAGTAAATATTATATCACAATATAACTTCCATAAGTCATTATGCAATCATGTGTAATTGAGGTGTGAACAACTGTACATAGAGATTTACTACGGTGTCCTGTTAGGGCCATGTTACCATCGCATCTTACCATCGAGCATCGACCTAGGTCGATGGTCGATGGTAAGATGCGATGGTCGATGGTAAGATGCGATGGTAAGATGCGATGGTCGATGGTAAGATGCGATGGTCGACCTTCGGTTCGACTACACCTCTACACCTCGGAGGCTTACATGTACTTAGTGGTAGTAAACCTAGACACTTGTTTCGGAGGCTTTCATGTAATTAATGGTGGTAAACCTAGACACTTGTTTACGTTATAAGGCAAATGCGCATTAATTTGTACAGGATCAAATCCCTTCAAAAACAGCGTATTACTTAAACCTAAGTTAACATCACTTAATGTTTACCAACGCTTACATATTTATCAATATATGTTCTCAATATACGGATCTTTTGCCCATTTACAGCCTTGAAAATGGTACTACATTTATCGCTCTGTAATCTGGTGCTCTTTGGTTTCTAGTAGAAATTCTTTGTGCGCCAGAATTCCCACTACTTAGAACGGTTGCCTGAGGGCATCGTCAAAAATCAGGGAAATATCAGGAAATTTTATATTGAGATTTCTGTGGCCACTCTGCTTTTAAGAAAGGCAAATTCACTATTATACTTTTAAAATGTAATAGATATATATTTTAATCATTTTTATAATTTGAGTTGGACAATTAAAATCATGAAATAAAAACAAAAAATCCTA